>OX451390.1:13737273-13757828 GCA_949629135.1 Eremobia ochroleuca | reverse complement strand
TATTTTTTCCGTCGATAAAATTGTTTATATTTTCACCCTTTTTAATATGTGCACTTTATGAAGACTCACACTGTTTACTTCGTTAATTAAGATGTCTCATTGCTATGTCGTAAGTTAGTTATCGTTAACCTAAAGCGATAAATCAGGTGGCGGATTTTTCGACATACCACGGGCGTTCAATGTATTCTCGGTATCAGGATGATTTACTAATGATATGGGTAATTTGACAAATTAATTAATTAATGACATTATCTAAGTGTCGTCATCTGCCTAGCCTTTTCCCAACTATATTGGGGTCGGCTTCCAGTCTAACCGGATGCAGCTGAATACCAGTATTTTACATGGAGCGACTGCCTATCTGACCTGCACAACCCAGTTACTGGGTAATACGATACCCCTAGGTAAGACTGGTTGTCAGACTTTCGGGCTTCTGGACTACCCGTAACGACTGTCAAAGATCTACGAATGACAGCCGGGACCAACGGCTTAACGTGCTTTCCGAGGCACGGAGGGGTCTCGGTATGTAAAGATGGTCACTATTTAGCCACGGGCCCCTCCATTATCTAAGGGTCGTAACATTATCTAAGGGTATAAAGGTAAAATTTCATATTCTTAGTTGTGATCATTAGTTAGCTAGTTATCCTTAGTCAACGACGACTGGAATGGCTAACGTGACAATGTTGAATAAAATCAAGCTCCGCGCTGTTATTAAATTCCTCATCAAACAAGGAAAACGTCAATAAACTATTCACGAAGAGATGGTGGCTGTTTACCAAGATTCTGCACCATCGTTATCTACTGTTTAAAAGTGGTCAAGCGAATTTAAAAGGGGCAGAGAGTATTGAAGACGACACTCGCTCGGGCGGCCCGGTTACTGTCTTTACGGAAGAAAACGTGAAAAAAGTTGTGAAGCTTATACTGGAGGATGCCTGAATGAAGATCAAATTGATAGCAGATGACCTCTCTGTTGGTACCGTGCACACTATTCTTCATGACCTTCTTTACCATTCAAAAGTCAGTGCAAGATGAGTGCCGCGAATGCTCACGGCGCCTCAAAAGCAAGTGCGAATCGAGTGCTGTAGAGTTTTTAGAGCTCTGTGGCGAAATTCCATCAAGTATTTTAGATCGAATTGTTATTGGAGATGAAACGTGGGTTCATCATTATAACTCTGAAAGTAAGTAAGAGTCCATGGAGTGGCACAAGAAGGGTACTGCGCTCCCTAAGAAATTCAAAGTCGTTCCGTCTGCCGGAAAAATCATGACCACAGTGTTTTGGGACTCAAAATAAATTTTGCTTGAGTACACAAAAAAAGTTGAAACCATAAACGCCGCATCCTACGCATCCACTTTACGAAATTTACGGGAAGCAATTAAAGAAAAATGAAGGGGTAAACTGACCACCGGCCCTATTATAGCCCAGACCTAGCCCTGAGTGATTATTATTTGTTCCTTAATTTGATAAAAGACCTTCCTGGGAAACGATTTCCAACGATGAAGAGCTCAAGGCGGCAATAAATGCGCATTTTTAGAGAAAGAGGAAAGTTATTTTTTACAGGGTATTGAAAAGTTTATTTCGAGATGTAATAAATGCATTGGGGTAATGGAGGGTTACATTGAAAAATAAAAATTATTTTGATTGAATTTACGTCTTTTTTCATGCCGATACCGAGAATACATTGAACGCCCCTCGTATCAATGAGTTTTAGCACGTTGAATAACCCATCAAACCGCGTCGACCACATAAGCGCTGTGTCATTCTAAGCATCGCACGCACCGTGTAAGCTTCACAGAGTACCGTAGCAGCTTCTACCTCCGTACGAAACTACATTAATGTACCTAGCCAATTATACAGAGGGCTATTTTTAACGCCACAGTTAAGGCGCAGCGTCGTCTTATCACAATTTTATTGACAAGCCACTTCACTGGAGCTGAGCAAAGCTACTTAACTAACCCTATTCTAGAATACTAATCTTTTTATATTTATCACTCCTTATTACTCATAATGATAGCCTCAGGGAGGCTATTTTATTTTTACTTAAAATCGTTATAAAACAAGTTACACAGATAGATAATACCGACATCAACACGGGCGAAGCCGCGGGCAAAAGCTAGTTATTTAACCCTAGAGTACTAACCATCACTTGAGAGGCCGAAGGAAGTCATTTGCGGCTATGCATCGGGTTATGTTGGGGTAATGGTGGTTCCACACGATACATATTTTTGTTCGTACAGAGTAAAAAAGGTTCACGCAGTCAAGAATCCGATTTTTCTAACGCACCGACATTTGTCTGTACTGCTTTGTTGCACAGACAAAATTCTATAGAAGTCTGTATGAAGTCTGTATCGTGTGGACCCACCATAAACCCACAACGGGTTAGAGTGTAATCCAGCGCTCGGCTAGATAAGCTTGCTTACCTACCCTCTACCGAGATATTTAGTGTACAATCCTATCCTGTCCTAACTCTGGTTTTTGTCTATGCGCGTGCAGATTCCATTAAAATACGTTCAGCCTAAGGCGTGAAAAGGTAACAGACAGACAGTTAGTTGCGCATTTATAATATTAATATAGTATGTAAGTATGTTAGGAGATTTGTCCTAACTGTTCTATTTCTCTTTATTTCAGGTGGCAAAACAAGAGGTGAAATCAACGAAGCCCTAGACATAATATATCCCATTTTAAGAAGTTATCGAATAAGTTAATTTGTTTGTAATGCGCAATTATTTGACCTAAGTACAGCAAGGTGCAACAATAATATTATTATTAATTGTAATTTGATGTTATGTTACGTTTATGGTGACTTACCCATATTCAATACCTACATATTAAGACGTTATTATACACTTCAAGATATATTTGTTGATGTTTTCTTATTCCCTAATTGAAATGATCAAATAATAAATACTCGGAAAAGTTAGCTCGATAGTAGTAGGTAAGTGTTTGAACTCGTCAAATTATGATCGCGAGTCTGTCATAATTCGAGACTGTTTACTATAAACCCTGTTCCAAAACTTGATGAAAGTAAAATTCCATTGCAATCAATCACTTGAAGGGAAATAATATTAATAACACATTCATCTATGTTTAGAAGGTTTCGAAACTTTATGTTTTTCGGTGTAGGTACTTTGACGAACTATCATAATAAACTACTTACTCAAAACAAACAAATATAAATTAACTTAAGGTTTAGAATTTTGTCTAAGAATAAATAATTAGTTAAACATTTGTGAAGTAGGTAATGCAGTAAACTTTCTTCTTGACATATTTGTGGGTCTTTATCAATGTTTCGAGCGTCAATTTTAGCGTCGAATTCAAGTGGGTGGGCAGAAAATGTGAAATGCTAGAAAAAAACATTTGCTGTACAAATTCTTTCACTTGTGTTCGTCACCCGTCACGTTCTGTCACAGCTTTTTTAGAATATTACTATGCTTGGTTTTCGTCGTCAAATGGATATGGAAAGCGCAGCAAGAGCTGTTGCTATGCTTCAGGAGGGAGGCTCTCAGAGATCTGTAGCAATACGTCTCGGCACACCGTCGGCATACGTCGCGACACATCGCGACGAGCTATCCGAAACGTGTGAGAACGCTTTCAGGACCCCTAGAGAGCAGCTACACAGAGTACATTCTAATATACTGTAAAGCAGCTAGGAGGCCTAGATCGGGAAGAATTACAGCCACAACTTCCCAGGAAAACCGATACATCAGGTTAACTGCTCGAAGAGAGCGTACCGTAACCGCCCCGGGCCTTACAAAACCGGCTGTGGACCGGCTACTGGTACCAGAGTCCGTGATCAAACCATTCGTAATCGACTTAAAAAAGATGGTCAACGTTCCCGAGCGCGTGTTGTACCAAGCGGTACGCTCGCGAGTATTTGAACTGGGCAATGCATAACTGCCGTGCGATTCTGTAACCATCTCACCGTGAAAGCTTCGGTGAAGTGAGCGTGGAGTGAGCTGTCATTCGCTAGGGATTAACACTATTAAGTGCTCACTTCACTTATGATTTCATGGTGAGATTTTTACAGAATCGACCGGCTGGGGGTCTAAAAAGGCCAATTTGGCAGAATCATAGGATAACATTATGAATCATATAAATCGTAAAATGGTCACAAACTCACAATTCATATTATCTGCGTACAATCCATGTGGCGTTTTTAGGTCCCTTGTATGGTTGTACTCTTTACAGACTAGGTTCATGTTTTTCAGTGATGATGATTCCGCGTGTGGAGAACACAAGGTGAGCGTTTTACAGAACCAAGCATCCATGAAACAGACCGTTTCGGGGGCCCAAGTGTTATAGCTTATTCCCGTCCATACCGGACTGGAATAAGCTTTAGGCAAAACAGAGCTGAGAATACTGGATGAGGGTACTGTAACCACCTGTTACGTTGAGCGTGTAATCCAACCTCATGTCGTCTCATTTTGGCAAATAGTGGGCGCCGGCGTTGTTTTAACGCATGACAATGCTCGCATTTATACGGTCCGTGCCACACAAAAAGCACTTTCTGAGGCCAATATCACAGTTTTGCCATGGCCAGCTATGAGTCCCGATCTCAACCGCATCGAGCATTTAATAGGATCAATTGAAAAGAAGCCTTCAAACTACAGCAATGTATACAGTCAACAAGAGCTCTTCGACGCGCTAAAACTCTGTTGGGAATGAATTCCGGAACGAAATGTAACCCATCTTATTGAAAGTGTACCAGTAGGCTTAGAATGCATACAGAGCAGAAGAGGCTTCATTCGCTACTAACCATAAGGGTGCGTTTCCACAGAAGCGGAGCTGGGCGAAGCGGAGCAGAGACGTGCAGGAATCGACTAATCATAATGGTTTAAATCCTCATCGGGGTGTTATAAACTCGTTGCTTAATGAAAATTACCCTAACCGGTGGATCGGCCGAGCAGGGCCCGTAGGGTGGCCTGCACGTTCGCCTGACATGACGCCACTTGATTACTTTTTGTGGGGGACAATGAAGCAACGAGTTTATAACACCCCTATCGAAACCGAGGCTGATTTGCAAGATCGCATAATAAACTGCGCGAATGGTATTCGCAATGATCGCGAATTGATAAGAAAAAAAAAATGGTAAATTTTCTTCAAAAAATCATTAATAATTAATTTATGAGGTTTATTTTTCAAAAAATTATGGCTTTATTAGCTCGGCCTATTATTAGAGATCATTATTAATTTTGTTTTGTTTTAATATCACATTTAGTTTAAAAGTAGTAACAGTTTGTTTGCATGGGGTACCAAGACAAGAATAAAAAAAATTAAAAGCCCATAAAAATTTCAATTTTTTTTTTAGATTTTTTTTTTGGCATTTTTTCCGTCGATAAAATTGTTTATATTTTCACCCTTTTTAATATGTGCACTTTATGAAGACTCACACTGTATAACAATAGTACTGTCAAATTATTGATTAATTAACGAATAAATCAAGTTTATTCCATAGTGATTTATTGTACTGACGTATTCTCAGCTCGTTGGCCGCATCCAAATCAGTCTTGTCATTCTTGTCTTGGTAGGTGATTAAAAGTATATGAACTATAAGTATATGAACTGTGCAATAACTTTCAAATGGGTCTGTAATGTTGTGCATGTTTTTAACAAATAAATAAAAACCCAAGCATAAAACTTATGATGTCCCTATTGCTGATACTTGCGTTTTCAAACAGCGAAAATTTTGTGCTCTTAAAAAATTCAAAACAGAAAACCACAATCGAGTTAATTTAGATACTGTATTGTAGTATTATTAATGGCCTTGTTGCCGTTAAAGATACGAAGGTATTAAAACGAGGCAGCGGCAGTGACAAGTTTAACCCACCGAGCAAAATGCTTGCAACCAAAATATGGAATAAACTTGTTTCAATTCTTAAAATAATTTTGAGGGGAATCTGCAGATTATTCTCCCCAAATTGGGGAATTTGACTTGGATTATTGGGGAATTTTATAAATTGGCATTGGCAGCCCTGGTCAGCAGTGTCAGATTCAGACTGTCAAGTGTCAGAAATCAGTGTCTGGGTGCGTTCCGAGTTGCGCTGTAATCGATTTGAGCGTGCTTAAATCCGCACCATAATTGTTTAGTGTAGCACACTATTACTCTCAATTCGAATCATTTTGGAGCATATTGCTGATCCATATGTTCAAAAAATGTGTCTTCCCAACATCGTAAATAACGCAATGAATGTTGTTGAACTGTCAAAATGAAACCCATTGCTACTGATAGTGTGTTACGCAATTAGTGTGCCGAACCGATTAACGTGAGTGTGATAACGATGTCCCGTGAATTGTCATTTATAACGCTGACCCTAAAATAATATCACCGTGAGCGCTGTCAAAAATGACAGTGGTGCTGTTTTGTTTTGAGTCGCATCATATCTTTAAACTAACGTGGTATTTTCGAAATTGTGCTTTCTGGCTACAATTGCCACCTAACAGATAACATAAGAAGAAGAAATTTTTGGTGTATACACAAAGAAATACTGTAATATAGATTTGACATTGAGTGAGCACACTGTGAGCGCGTTCACGAGCGTTCCGAATCGTTGACAGCTCAACTAGAGTGTTGCTGTTGTTGTTTCCTGGTTGACAGTTCTCAACTGTTATAATCGTAATAGCTAAATCGGAACGCATGTGAGATGATGTGAGTGCTGTGACTGTGAGCTGTAGGGTATATATGTTCTGTGGCTGTGAGCGATTATAGCTAATTCGGAATGTAGCCTCTGTCTTATGCTCTGTCTGTTGTCGAAAGCAAAGAACGTATTGTAATATTGTTTACTCCAGGGGTCGAAAGATTCTGTGCTTGAAACTAATGCAAACAGTAAACATTGCAAACCACAGGACTTGAAAAAGTTTGTCAGTGAATGGAAACTATAGGCCAATTGCAACACTGTCTTTTCCTCTTGATCTCTTTTCATTCAGTAACCTGTGTTTGTTCAACAAAATACTATATAAATAAGAGTTTTGTGAGATGAGACTCGGAGGAAGAACCACAATTATATCTACCTACGCTGTTAACTTCATCATCCTATGAGATTAGTAACCTCTAAACAGTTTTACGAGTCATAGATTTAATCTTATAGTACTCCTAAGTCACGATTCAAGTACCTTTATATGTATGCGTGAATATTTTTTATAAATCTTAAAAATGAACATGCAACAAAGAGAAGAAAAGCAACTGGAGACTACAATTCAAGCAATATTAAACAGAGTAAATGATTTGAAAACAGCAATCCAGTCTCTTATTAATAAGCTGGAAAATGAATATGAAACTATCAACTGGCCTACATTTCTGGACAACTATGCAATTTTATCAGGACATGTAAGTGTTTTTACTCGATTTGTCTGTTTTGATGTTTATTTATTTGCATTAACAAAAAGTAGTCCAGCCTAATCAATAACAAGGTCCACCCTAGTGGTTGGCAAGTAAGTACAGCCAGTCATTGTAAAATATAAATAATACTAGCTGCGCCCTGCGGTTTCACCCACATAAGTCTCAATCCTGTAAGAATATCAGGATAAAAAGTATTAAGTGTGTGTGTGTATGTGTTAAGTGTTCATAGAGGAGAGAAAATTATTAAAATAATGCACAATTCAATACAACATTATTTAGACAACTCCATGTTTGTAACATACCAACTTTTGCACTTGCAACTTCATACATTCGGATTCAGCCAGGACTAATCTACTCGCCAAAACACCTGTAACCAGGGCAATTTATATCATTAACAAACTTCATGTGAAAAATAACGAGTTCACGTCATTTGAGTGAATTCACTGGAACACTGTTATTTATTTTATGTTCAGCATTCTGTGTTAATCCTGGTTATAAACTATCTGCATTCCAAATTTAATTGAAATTTGTCCAGTAGTTTTTGCGTGAAAGAGTAACAAACATCCATCCATCCATCCATTCATCCTCACAAACTTTCGCATTTATAATATTAGTAAGATTGAGAAATATTAAATATCCTTAAAAATAGAATTTTGATAAAAATATCTATAAGCACTTATAATATCTCTATGGTTGGTTCTTCTTCTATTTTAGTTGATGGCACCAGTTGCTGAGACACTTCCTAGTAATAAACATTTCTTTTTTCAACAGTTGACTGGATTGAGTAAAATACTACAAGCAGAACTTGCAGCATCACTTAGGTCACGAATTGTGTTACCTCTTCAATTGAGCTGTGAGCGTGATGAAGCATTGGCACGATTAACAGAAGGTCGTGTTCCAGCATGCACTCATGATCTTGTCCCAGATTTACTACGTACCAAGCCAGAGCCTCAAGCTGAACAGAGGCTTCAACAATTTAACCATAAAGCCAGTACCCTAAGCTATGATACAGCACAGGTAAAATTATGAAGATAAAATAATAGTCTCAACTGAATTTATAAAAATAAAAAACGAAGTGACTGATCTTGAATCTTATTTTCAGAAACAAGTTGCTCAATTTACTAAAGTGGTAAGCCATGTTTGGGAAATAATATCCAAAGGCCGGGAAGATTGGGATGGAGAGTCCATGCGATCAGCTGGTGTGTATTTTCTGTTGTTGAATAACTTTGCCTTCTGTGGTGCTACTGACGGAGAAGTTAAAAGGAAATTGTTTTTCTTGGTATGAACATGTGATGAGGAGGGATGAAATGTATGTTACTAAAAGAAAGTATAAATTGGGATAGATAGAGAAGGCTCTCCCTCTCTATCCATCCAAATTCAAGACCCAAAAAAATTAGTTTAAGTCAATTTAATTATTTTGTAATTTTTTGTTTGCTTTTTTAGTTGTTTTTAACTATGTACATATTTTTATTTTTGACTTTTGCATCTAGTATATTCTTCATTAAGTTAATAAGTATAAAGTCAGCGAAGTTACAACAATTAGGGGCTACCAGCAAACTCGAGGGCCTTTCAGAGACTTAAACAGTTCCACTCCATCTCCTGCCTTCATTATCAGACCCTCGATACCAAATGCAATCTATTAGACTCGTCAAAACAAATCGTAAGAGCTCAAACTTGAGGGGCTTACTAGTAGCCACTGAAGAGTTCCACTATCCACCTCCTGGATCTGTAATCAGACCCTCGACACCAAGTGAAATCCATCGAACTCAAAACAAATCTATGAGCCCAAACTCGAATTGTTTACTCATAGCCACTGAAGAGTTCCACTATCCACCTCCTGGCTCCATCATAAGATCAGCTCTAAGATACGAAATTCTAGTTTTGTCTTCCGAACTACATATACATACATACAAAGTTTCATTTCGATACGACAGTTAGAAGTAGATTAAAATTGACTTCTAAGATTTTGTTATGATAAATGAATCGAAAAATTCTTTTTGTCAGTACAGACGCCAGCACAACAAGCTACCCGAAACTGTCAAATTTTCCCAATCAACCTTGAACCTTATATTTTAGTGATAAAGTTGAAAATCTATTAAAGAAATTTGACAGATTGTAGTAGCTTGATGTGCTGGCGTCTGTACATCGTCTTTTCCATCGGCCATTCTGGGCAAGTGCCCAAGGCACCGCGATCCATTGGATCCCCTAGTTCCAGCCAACTTCGTAGCTAGAGGCTGTCAAAAAAAAAAAAAAAAATTAGAAATAAACAAAAATAACTGAGCTCCTCATCAATTTGAACTCCGAATTAGAACCTTACAATTATTAGAGCTGATTTTTCAATAGTCCGATAACTTTTATTTGACAGTTTGACATATTATTTTCTATAAGTACTAAAGCTGTCAAAACGAATTAATTCTGAGATAAAAGTTATCTGACCATTTAAAAATCAGCCCTTAATGATAGTGGACACATTTATTTTTATCCAATGGATTTTGTTCCGATTTCGAATAGAATCAGTATTACTTTTTTAAAATTCCTTAATTTTTTTTTCTCTTTCTAGGAATGCAACCAACTCACAGCATTTCTGATACCCATGCACTGGTGACTGCCGTGGGCACGGGTAAAGGATTGCGTCCAGGAATACCATCCATAGTACCGCAAGGCGTAGCGCCAGGGATGGGCCCGTCGCGTGGTGCAACACCACAACTTGGCCAGGCGACTCCATCATTACCAAAAGCTCCATCTGCTATTAAAACGAATATCAAAGCTGCTAACCAGATTCATCCTTATCAACGTTAACTAAAATGTAAAGTAGGTAATATAGGTATTATGGGTGAATTTGGACGTGTTTGTTGTATATTAAATAAATAATTATTTTCGAAGATATTTAACGTTTTTTTTTAATATTCTGCCTCTACATTACACTAACTATAAACTAAATCATGTAACAATCACAGGTCTGAAGTAAGTTATCTAAAGTATTAATTAAATAAATAAATAAAATAAATTTTCTGAGTTGAGCTGCACGATTTTTGACAAATGCGTGCACTGACTGGACAGGTCCGCTCAATCTGTGTGGTTCTTTACTCAAAAGACCATTTCAGACACTAATCTACATGGTCTTCACATTATCTGACCAAGATTATGTCTGGACTTTAAAAGAGACTGTGACCTCTGAGTTTGTTTCGGCCTTTCTTCTCAGAGTAGTCAGATAGGAAACGCCGACCTCATCTAGTTTAAAAAAATATGATTGACATGTAAAAGTGTTTGTACAAACCTACTTACAGAAAATAAATCATTTATCATTTAATTTACATTTTCTTTGGTCATGATTGTACAAGGTGGATTTATGAGATGGGGCAGTAACGACAGGTACCTTAATCGATGTGTAGCTACAGGAAAATGATCTTAGGAAACTTGAGAAATTTTGATCTGCGTTTTTTTTTTACATGCACAGAATGGGCAATTTTTACAAACAAATTTTTAGACGCCAATCGGTCCCGTTTCATATAGGGATCAGTAGAACTATCGGACCAACTGAGGGTTTTCCCATATACAAGGTACAGGCAACTGTATTATGGGTTATTGTAGAGCATCTCCTCAGCAAAACCCGAAGTAAAATTTGATTAAATTTTACATAGACACTTACATATTAGGCAAACAAGTGGTTAATAACAATTTTACTCTTTATTTTTACCATTGGATGTGCTAGCTATGGCTACTTAGAACCTTTATTTTAAATTTCGATTATAAGCGCCTGAGAAAAATAATTAGCACAGTGTATTTCAATATCTTTCATTATCACAAAATTGGTAGGTACATATACAAAAAATAAATAAATAAAATACAATAACAGCCGCACAGGGTCGATCAATCAGGTTAAGCTACACTTGCTGCGGTTGGTCTGTGGATGGGTGACCATCTGTACATACCGAGACCCTCCGTGCCTCGGAAAGCACGTTAAGCCGTTGGTCCCAGCTGTCATTATCCATTACCCTTATTCAAATAAAGGTATATATATTACTACATAGTGTTTTTTTAAATAATGCACTCTAACTTTTAATACGGTAACACTAAAGGTATAAATATCACATATTTATAATCTATAATAATTTGTTTATCTATTTTATTTCATTTGACGACCTGTCAACGTCATTTGTCACTGTAAGGTAATCTCAAAGTTGACTCAACGGTTTTGTTGTGAAAAAAGTCGAGTTTTTGGCGGGTGTTTTCAGAAATTTTAAAAGTTTGTTCAAGAAAAAATCTGGTAAGTACTTTTTCGACGCAAATTCCAAAACTATAACATATTTTGACTAATATCACGTGTTAGCAGCATTTGCAATTGACTTATTCATATAATTTAGATGTTTCAAATATGTGGTAAATATCTTACCCTTGTCCGATCCCACTTTGAAAAATATCAGATTATCTATATAAAAATCGGTTGTCTTTTTGTATATTTTTTTTGGACTGCAAAAAGCTAATATGCAATACTAATAAAAAATTATTAAAAAAATAAAATGTTTCATTTCCAAAATATTAAATAAATATTATAAGTAGAACCAAGAGGAAGTCACTAGTCAAGAAACGAAAATTAAACCGTAACGGACAATGGTAACAATTTTACCACCAACATCAAAAATTTTGTAGTCATGAACGGTTAATGGTAAATTATTTACCACCAGAAAAACTACCCCATCCCCTATTCTTTTTTAAATTTTGTTTTAAAATATGAAATCAGTGACCCTCAATTACCTAAAATACAATGCAACCTTAAAAAAAAAAATGCATACCGGCTCGCGTTTGTTTAAGGGTTAACAGTCGTTAGTTACGGGTAGTCAGAAGCCCGAAAGTCTGACAACCAGTCTTACCAAGGGGTATCGTATTACCCAGTGACTGGGTAGTGGAGGTCAGATAGGCAGTCGCTCCATGTAGAATACTGGTATTCAGCTGCATCCGGTTAGACTGGAAGCCGACCCCAACATAGCTGGGGAAAGGCTAGGCAGATGCTGGTCACAGAATTGGTAGGTGTTGTGTAGTAAATACATTATGGACAGTTGAGGCTAAACTAAATTTATTTTTCTTTCTATTTCATTAAGAAAAGGATAGAGGATAAATTTTAATTTAATCCTGTCAAGTGTCAAATTAATCAGCGCCTGACCATTGAGATGGGATATAACAGGAGATGCCCTGTTATTCTATACACGGTTGTAGGTAGGTGCCAGAGCAGCCATCTTTGTCGCCAAGTTTCGTGGTAGTTCAGCTGTCAAATGGTTGTTTATTTTTTGTATTATTGAGATTTGCGAGAAAATTACGAGGACATTACCTTTAAAACTGCATGTAAATGTTGAAAAACAGCAATTCAACATGCCTGTGTGTTGTATTGTGAAGTGTGGTGCAAGGAAGAATGAAAATCAACCTCAACTTTCTTTGCACAGGTTAGTAGCCGGTTTTCATGCAATAACACATACAATAATAGACATTCGATGATATAATTGTAACGCGATCATGAATTTATGGCTAAAGTATTGATATTTGGGTGAATTTCCGTATAACAGACCTTTTTATTATTTTGTTAATTCATTCGTTTGTTTACAATAATATGTCATAATAGAATAGTGTTGTACCGTTGCCTAATAGTTTCCGGAACTAGTTCCTCCGCTGGAACGATATCGGTATATTCTGCTATGTTAACATAAATAGTCCTGCGTCTTATTAGCTCCGATTGACCTTGCTAGGTCCGGCCCGTGGTTCACAGCACCAAAATCAAAATATTTTCTTTCACATAAACCTACATGGGCACTTATGAAACGTCAGCCTTGTTGTAGGAACAACAAATTTGTGTTTGTTCCTAGTATTTATATTATATATATCACTGTATTTTTAAACAGATTGTATTTTTATGTGCATACAAAAGATTATCATAAATGTACTGAGAAGGCACAGTCATTATATTAATCTCTTTAAAGTCTCTGAGGGAGTGTCTGGGACTTAATTTATAAATGGAACGAATTGCCCTTTTTTGTAAAATTAAAATTGTCTGAATATCGGCGGCATTTCCCCACAACAGAATACCGTATGACAGCACACTATGAAAATAACTAAAGAAAACTCAACGGGCTGTCTCTAAATCAGTTAAGTCACGAATTTTCCTAACGGCGTATGCTGCAGAGCTAAGTTTTTTTGACAATTTATCTATATGGGGGCCCCATTGAAGCTTGGCATCCAAAGTTATGCCTAAGAATACTGTGGTATTTTCGGGTTTTAACTCTTCACCCTTTATGAGAACACTAGTTTCTATTTGTCTAACATTTGGTATCGTAAATTTATTACATTTCGTTTTTTTTTTCGTTAAGAAGTAGATTATTAACATTAAATCAGTTTACTACTTTTGCGAGGGCACTATTTATACTATCAGTAACCAGCTGTTGACGTTTGAGTTTAAATAAAAGTGAAGTGTCATCTGCAAACAACACTATATCATGTTCATCCTTTATGAGGTAATGCAAGTCATTGATATAAATAATAAATGAAAATGGTCCAAGTATTGAGCCCTAGGGGACCCCCATTCTTACTACAGATCCGGGTGACCTTTTCCCGTTAACATCAACTCTCTGAATCCTATCACTGAAGTAAGAAGTGAGAAGATCCAGAGAGGGTTCCGGATTCCGTAGTGGCGAAGTTTCCTGATTAAGGTTTCATGAAGAATACAATTGAATGCCTTGGACCAATCACAAAAGATGCCCAAAGCATCGCATTCGCAAAGTATTACTTTTGTAAGCCTATTTTACTAATCAAACGTTATATTTGAACGATAATTGAACGTTATATTTGTTAATCATTATCATACCAATAAACAAAGGCAAAAAAAAATACTTTTATTTTATTTTTACTCCACCACTCATTAACACAATAATATAAGCATCCCATCCCATTCACGGAGAATGTGATGGGAAGTTTATATTATTCATTCACCCTAGTGATTATCTTGTTTTTCACTAGGGTCCGCATACCTAACAGAAACTACTGCTCTGTGGCCTTCCAACCCAAAGGTATAATATGCGAAAGCACCTGTTTTTGGGCATATGGATACATATCTCTTCACGCTGTTTTCCTTCACTTTAATACGTAAACGTGATGCAATTAAAAAGTGTTTTTTTTATTCTGTGCCGAAAAAACACTTGGCATTAATTTTATTTTCAGGGAAGAAAGTTGATTGCGATAATTTGACAGTTTCGGGTAGCTTGATGTGCTGGCGTCTGTACCTATCGATAAATAGTTCATATGAGTCTTTTACGCATAACAAAAGATTAGAAATAAAGTATTTTCGCATACTGTATTTTTATGCAAAATTATAAAGTATGTTTATCGAAAATAAACTAGGATACGTTACTATAAAGTAGGCAACCTTAGTTAGAACGGACTATAAGTTAGTATACTATATTATGATCCAAACGTGATAACTAGTACGACTCGTATTTAGTATCGATACTCGTTATAGTAACACCAATGTTCCTTGATCGATACAACCCTAGCAATGGCAGCCATTTTTTGAGACAATATGAGTTGTAGGTAGGCACCCTTTTTTCGTAGGTATTTCCAGTCCATATATATATGTCTATGCGCCTGACACTACGCCTTACAAGTTTAGACGTGATTAAAAACATGCCTAATAACATTACCGGTTGAAGAGAAATATTCCCTTAGTAAATCTCTTTTATAAGGAAATACCTATCCCAGTGAAAGATAAATTCAAATATCTAGGTGTAGTACTTGACTGTAAATTAAGTAGTGTTCCTCATTGTGATTATATTGTTAACAAATGTGAAAATCACCTAAACATGCTTAGGTGCCTTTCTGGCGTGTGGTGGGGTGCACATCCCTTTTCTTTGAAACTCGTTTACAACGCAATCATCAGAAGCACTTTGGATTATGGTCTGTTCGTTCTGGAACCAGGCAGTGTTACGGCTTTTAAAAAGTTGGATCGCATCCAGTCTAAGGCTTTACGCATTATTTCGGGTGCCATGAAGTCTAGTCCCGTTAATGCACTCCAAGTTGAATGCGGGGAAGCTCCTTTATATCTTAGAAGACAATTCCTATCTGACAAATATTTGTTCCGGATTCTTCAGATCTCAACTCATCCTCTCATTCCTAAACTGGACTCTTTAGTGTTGCAGATTGAATCTTCAGATTACTGGTCCCATAAACGTGCTCCTTGTTTAGTTGTAAGTTATAAAAAAATCCTTTCACTCTCTTCACCAATTCACCGTTCCAATAAACTTCCTCTATTTAACAGTAGCTATGAGAGTTTACAATACAGCCCCATCATAAAATATAACTGTGTGAGTAAATCAGATCCCGATTGCCATTTAAATTTTAATCATTTTCTGGCTGAACACTTAGAGTACCACCATATATTTACGGATGCTGCCAAGCAGTCACCGACGGGTTGTGTTGGGATAAGCACTTACCATTCTCAATACAACATCGTACAAAAAATAAAACTGCCTCCTGAGACTTCTGTTTTTACGGGGGAATGTTTCGGCATCTTAAAGGCCATTAAATATATTCGTGTCTTAAAGCTTAAAAATACTATAATTTTTACTGATTCTCAAAGTGCTCTTCTAGCCATCAATAAATCCCCTTTCGAACACAAATCACAGTTACCTATAATTTATTTAATAAGAGAATTTGCGCTCAGAATCATCTCCGAGGGTAATACATTGCAATTTGTGTGGATTCCAGCCCATGCTGGAATCCATGGGAATGAAGTGGCTGATACACTTGCTGGTGAAGCGGTGCAATGTGGGGACTTAGTACCATACATAAATTTTTGCTACGACCTCGCGACTTTACCAAAGACTTTTCTTCGGGACACCTGGAAGGTAGCTTGGAATATCGGAAGCAAATCAAAGGGTCATTATTTTTCTTTAATTCAACCCGACGTTCCGGAAAAACCGTGGTTTGGCAGGGCAAAGTTTGGTAAGATGGAGACCTCCATCCTAATACGGATGAGACTGGGCCATGTCTGCTCTCCAGCCCATCTTGCCAAACTTCATATAATTGATAACCCCATTTGCCTGTGTGGCACAGACGTAGGCGACTTAAATCACATTTTTTTCTCCTGTCCCTTATATGACCGTTCATCCTTTCTCAGTAACCTCTTGTCCCTCAGTACTCCTTTTCCTACCTCAATACTTTCTTTACTTTGTACAAATAGCTTTCCTGTATATAAATGTATAGTCTCATTCATTACTTTTAATAATATTAAGTTATAACTTTTCGTCATTGTATATATTTAGCTCATTACTCTATTCGTTGTAAATACTGATCCTATAGATACTATCACTAAATCCCGGTATAATTAATTCCGTTATCCTTTTTCGTTTCCCTACCTTTGTTTCCTTTGTAATATAACATAAAAACGTGACACTGGCTGAATGCACAAATCGTGCGAAGCCAAACGGAAAAAAAAAAAAAAAAAAAAACATTACCGGTTACGGTACGTCAATGGTGCCTTTTCCCTTGTTCACAAACTAAACTAAATTCTAAGCTCAGTGCATCTTTTTCTTTCTATAAGAATGAAATAGAATGAAAAAGATGTACTGAAATTAAAATTAGTTTAGTTTGTGAACAACAGAATCGGCACCAATTATGTGACTAAGCAAAACTATTGTTATAAATAACAATATTAATGTTTTATTTGTACAGACGCCAGCACATCAAGCTACCCGAAACTGTCAAATTTTCTCAATCAACTTTGAGCCTTATAATTTAGCGATAAAGTTGAAAATCTATTAAAGAAATACTAGTAGCTTGATGTGCTGGCGTCTGTATGTAGGAATTACTAATACTGCTGCAGTGTAATATAAAATTATAGTGATTCGTAAATTTATAATTTTCTAATATTGGTAGATGGACAGACGCCAGCACATCAAGCTACTACAATCTGTCAGATTTCTTTAATAGATTTTCAACTTTAGCGCTAAAGCATAAGGTTCAAAGAGGATTGGGAAAATCTGACAGTTTCGGGTAGCTTGATGTGCTGGCGTCCGTACAATTTTTCCATAATTTACCCACATTCGGGTAGCGATATTTACAAGACTATCAGCCGCAAGTGAAGTGCTCAAATGTCAGCTAAGCCTTTGTACCTTTTACTTAAAAGAAATTGAAAAATTGAGAAAATTATTCCTCTGATCAAAGGAGGGGCCCGTGGCTAAATAATAACAGCCACACAGGTCGATCGGTCAGAGTAAGCTACGCTTGCCGCGGTTGGTCTGTGGATGGGTGACCATCTTTACATACAGAGACCCCTCCGTGCCTCGGAAACCACGTTAAGCCGTTGGTCCCGGCTGTCATTCGTAGATCTTTGACAGTCGTTACGGGTAACCAGAAGCCCGAAAGTCTGACAACCAGTCTTACCTAGGGGTATCGTATTACCCAGTAACTGGGTTGTGGAGGTCAGATAGGCAGACGCTCCATGTAAAATACTGGTATTCAGCCGCATCCGGTTAGACTGGAAGCCGACCCTAACATAGTTGGGAAAAGGCTAGGTAGATGATGATCAAAATTATCTGTTCGTTCCCGCTCGTTAATACCCCGTCTTTAACACTTAACGACTGGGAATATTTCGTTCCACTCGTTAACAGTGTTGGAGAACGCGACGTTTTTTCCCCAAGCGTTCACCCCTCTTTCCGCGTCTAGTTTAGGAGACAGGTATAGTTCGCGTCAAACTTTATGGCGGCTCTGTAGTGTGCTACTCGCTGCGTAGTACCCCACTCTTCACCCCCGCTGACCCATGAATTTGTAACTGCGCCGCCATAAAGTTTGACGCGAACTATACACAGGTGCAGGTACACTGGGAAATGTTGGTGTAATCACATTTTGTTTTAACTTGTAAAGCGATTAAGCAATTTGGTTATAGATCATTAATAATACATTACTAAAACAAGTAGAATTGAAAAAAACGTGACTTATACAGCGTGTAACGGAAGGGGGGTATCAACCCTGAAGGAGGTGAATGTGCTCATGAAACTCAACAACTTTCCCCAAAGAACATAGGTCGAAATAATGAAAAAAAAATTTGGCCCTCCCATAGTAAATCAATCAGCTGGTAGTCAGTTTTGTAAGGGAGGGCCAAATTTTTTTTTCATATTTCGACCTATGTTCTTTGGGGAAAGTTGTTGAGTTTCATGAGCACATTCACCTCCTTCAGGGTTGATACCCCCCTTCCGTTACACGCTGTATATGATTCAACTAATTGGTAGATACTACTTGAATTCTAACTACGTACCTACCTACCAATTAAAATTAAATTTGTCAGATGAGTGTATGAATACAAATAGACGTTATAAGTGTAATAGCGTAACATACTATCAGTAGCAATGGGTTTCATTTTGACAGTTCAACAACATTCGTTGCGTTATTTACGTTGTTGAGCAGACACACTTTTCGAACACATGGAGCAATGGATTAGCAATATGCTTCAAAATGATTCAAATTGAGAGTAATAGTGTGTTACGCAATTAGGGGGCTGTTTATAGTGCGCGTCAAATAACTAAAACTAGTAATTTAGTTCAGCTCTTTAAAATAGAATTCACTTAGGTACTTTGATATACGATTTAGGTAATTTGATTGCATGTATTGTCATACTCATAACTGTAGATGCAATATCCAAAAGTGTGGACTCGCGGGTACAGCGATAAACATAAATAAAACACGTTACATTTTTAAAGTTTTTAGTTTATTTGGAAATTAATATCCACATTATAATACTCATGTTATTCAAATTCAAAAAATTAAGAAGAAATACTTCGCCAATCCCAAATAAATTGGGACAAGAACAGCAGCATAATGGTGAAACTATGCAGTAACTAAAACATTTCATAATATAAGCTTGGCGTGCACTTGCGAAATGCTCTCTTCAGCAAATCAAAAGAAAAATCTAAACAAATATCATAAGGAGAAAAAATTATTTATTTTCTTTATTTCAAAAAATATTTCGCTGTTAAAGCCTACATTATTGCCATGGGATGTTTTATGGTAAGTTGCACACGGACAAAGTCGTGGGCAGAAAAATGAGTGTAAAATAGAATTCGTGTAAAATAGGTTTCGAGTGTCACTAATTACATCCGTAATGACCATTGATATAATATCTTTTGTAAACTATGGTACAGACGCCAGCACATCAAGCTACCCGAAAATGTCAAATTTTCCCAATCAACTTTGAACCTAAAACTTGAGATAAAGTTGAAAATCTATTAAAGAAATTTCACAGATTGTAGTAGCTTGATGTGCTGGCGTCTGTACCCTCAGTAAACCCACCAGTGGTTATTAATTACAAAAAATCTTAACCAATTTTAAAATATAACAATAACTGAAAATATTGTCTTTCAAGGTAACACTCCATATTCCCCTTCTGCATGTGTGAAATTATTAAAATAAGGCACAATGTACGCAATAGTGTTTTCCAGCGACTTCGTCCGCCCTATGTTGTTTATCCCGGACTTTGGAAAAATTCGGCCTTATCCATTGTCTACATCATAAAGGGTTTGGGCTGGACGTTGATGAGTCGGTCAGTGAGACAGTATTAATAAATTAAATGCTTATCATCGAGCTTTTTATTACTACAGTCCTTTAACAGTTATTTTACCTCTGGCATCAGCAACCCAACAGCAACCTCAATGTAACGAGAATAAAGATCACAGTGATATTGACTGACAGACATGTTAGTGGCACCAACCCAACAGCAACCTCAATGTAACGAGAATAAAGATCACAGTGATATTGAGTGACAGACATGTTAGTGGCAGCAACCCAACAGCAACCTTAATGTAACGAGAATAAAGATTACTGTGATTTCGATAGTGATGCAAAATTTGAGGTAACATAAACTGTGAAAGGACTGTATTCATCAAGCAACAAGTCTATTAACATTGACACTTTTCATTATCATCAAAATTGACAAAAAGTTATTCGAAAAAATTATTTTTTAAATTTGTCAGCCAGACGGCTAACCGCATTCTGGCTAACTGCATAGTGTGGAGGTAACCTAAGACCGTGTTCTAACCGAAAGCGATTTTCGCACGAATACGCAATCGTCAGGACACAGGAGCAATATTCTTAAAAAAATACGTCTGTTCCAATTTAACAAATATATTTTAGTCAATAATTAATTATTAATAAAAAATAAATGTTGAATAGACTTGCGTTGCTGATGCTGAC
>OX451390.1:13668431-13737073 GCA_949629135.1 Eremobia ochroleuca | reverse complement strand
CACCCGCTCATCTGCAAGAACGTGCATGTCACTCCCGTTTCGAGCGGTATATGTTTACTAATGCCTCCTATTGCAATGTTTTTGACGTTGCTGCTGTCGTTTTACTCACAGTAATCCTTTTTGCATATGCCCTATTTTGAACATGCCCTAGTTTATGTACACTCAAACTTTAATACTCATACTCACTTTGATGTATTTCCCAGCAGGCTCATTGACCTCCTCGACTAAATCGACGTTAACGAGATTTTCGGCAGTAAAATGGTCCAGTGAAGCAATGGGTCTGCAGCCAAGAGTTTTGCACACAAATTCGATGTCTTCACGCTCAATGTCTTTAATTACCATTGTTTTGATCTTGTCCAAGAAGTGAATAGCCAAATCACTCAGAGCATCACTGTAATTAAATATTTTATTTTAAGTTCAATCAATGAGACAATGATAGTTTGAAAGCTAAATATTGACCAATGAACAAGGAGCTTACCGCAAAATTGACTTTTGCACCAAAAGCACAGTACAACCAGCTTTTTTAATTTGCTTGACGATATTCAAGATGTACTGACGTTCCTCCTTCAAGACGCGGTCCATTGCGGCATAATCTGATACGATAACATTGTGGTCCATCTAAAATGTAAAATTAAGTAAATGACTTAACCCTTAATTGCATGATTTTTACTTTCTAAGCAAATTAAATTTATTTGGACATAACATTAGATCTATAGTAAGGAAAAAATATATTCATAAATATACATTTTTTTTTTTTATAATTGGCCTGGTGGAAATTTACATCTTTATGTAATCAGAACAAGTCTACTGGGAACAAAATGAATTGAATATCTCTAACAATTGGGGAATCCCCGTGCTCTGTGGAAACGAAAATATGGCATTGGATTGGTTGATGGAAAATTCCATCACAATGCAGTTAATGGTTAATTTGCTTCTCCTTCTAAAATTTTTAAGTCACAGTCAAAACTGTAAACCGCTCAAAACTAGTTTTGATGGCAAAAATTCATTCATTTAGAAATCTAGGTAGATTAGCTGGTACTTTTGTTATTGTAAACCTTCAAAAAAACTTTTTTTGTCATTCTATATACGTCATTTAAGCGTATAAGTCATTCTAAGGCGTTACGTAAAAACTGGTTTTAAATAGAGAAAATGCATTTAACTTAATTTGTTTTGACTGTAACGTAACACACTTACATCTGTCTTTGGTGGTGAAATACAGAACTGTATGAGTCCAACTTTGGCCTTCTCAATTCTGTGTGGGCCATTGACATTGGATGCACGGTGGGGAATTACTAGTCCTTGAATGAGTTCAGTGTCTTCGACTGTCCCTCCAATACGTTCAATTACTTTCACATCACGCAGATCAACGCGTGCGCCCACACCTCCCACTATAGGCTCCATTACTGAAAAATCAATGAAGAACTTTAATAGTTACATATTATAATAAAATATTAAATAATATCAAAATGAGAACTGCTACACTACTGACCTGCACAAATAGCTTGAACAGCAATGGGAGCAAGGATTGTAGAATGCTGTGATACTACTTTAGAGTTCAGAGATGTTGCTGCTGCCTTTAACAGAGCATCTTCATTTGACAAATCCACTGGAGTAGCCATGCCTTCGATCACCTGAACAAATAAAATGATTTTACTAATACTATTTTTTTTTCTATCACATCACCCCTTTTTCTCCTCCGAAGATAGGTGTACAGTCAACCTGCACAAGAGAGATAACAATTTGACATTGAGAGTGCATTTATGTTGTAGAAGTAAGGTTGACTTTGTAGTGCAAGTATTACCAATGTGAAGTTGACTGAACCTTTATAGCACACCTGCAGTATTTTTAAACAATATCAAATCTATTTAATATCCAGACCTGACTGTTGCATTAGAGCGTGGGGTGCAATCCTGAGGTTAAGCAGCATTATTGGTTTGTCACAAAAACAATTTCAGGCACCTTCAAAGAAGACTGAAGGATGATTTGTGCGACTCTAGATCGCGGCGGGCGCAAGTCGCGCAACGTACGAGGCGTGGACGAGCCACTTATGCAAAACTATACATGAAGCAGTTCATGCGGCACCCAAAACCGTGATGTATGCGTGCAATGCGCGAAACCGACTTAAAAAAACCAAATTAAAAGCGCAATTAACAATCATTACGTTTTAAATAAATTAAATAGAAATTTGCCATTGTGCATTAGCAATCTTACAAACTAGTCAAACAATATATTTAAATTAAGAGTTTAGACATCCAAAATCTCCCAAATTGCTCTTTAGCATAGGCCTCACCCAGGCTTTTCCATAGCATCCGATCATGAGTTTTTTTGGGAAATGATATCACCAATTAATTGTAATAAAATCGCCGTACGGTTAGGTACCTCTTGCCAAATTATTATCAATGAGCGCAAGATGACCCTGGAAGCGCGGGCGGCGCGGGGGCGCCGCGTGATGAGCACATTTTTGTATGGACAACCAGGTAACATAACAAGCTTATAACTTAGTGATTTTTCATGATACAGTTTTGAATTTTGTACATAGATACTTTACATAAAAATACTAGACATGTGTTTCGGGTTTCACATATATTAAAAGTAATGTTGTATATTCCCCTTTTTTACTTGAGTATGTTTAGAGTTCATTAAAGCAAGGAGTAAAATCTTTCCTTAAACATTTCAATATACCTATCTTTTCCCCTTTTCAAAAACATTGTAATTATAAACCCTTGCATGCTGCAAATCACCTCTGTCCTGGATACCAAAATGGTTTCTTAATAGACATCCCAGATGAGGTTCAGCCCTTACAAATAGAAACACAGTGGTTGGCACCCATGATGGCCAAGCATAAATCACCTCTAATGGTGTTGTATTTAACAAAAGACTACAGAAAATAATTTACCTGTAGAGCCATCACCAATGCCTTCTGGAAACCATCAGAAATTACAGTTGGGTGTATTCCTTTTTGTAGCAGCTTTTCTGCAGCATCCAAAAGAGCACCAGCGATTACCACAACAGATGTAGTGCCATCACCAGCTTCAATATCTTGAGCCCGTGATAATTCCACCAACTGTAATTAATTTTTTTTTTGTGATTACAACTTCTTGCTAAACAAAAGTTGAGTATGTATATCAGCACCATGTAAACAGTAAGGACCTGTATTTGATAATTAGGTGATTGCTTACCATTTTAGCAGCTGGATGAATTACACTCATTTGCTTCAAAATAGTGGCACCATCATTAGTAATTGTAACCTCCCCATTACTAGCTTGAATCTGAAAGAGTATTGAGGCAAATATTAAAATCAAGCAGTTTATACAATCATAAATAATTAGATTAGCTTTTTCATAATTATTGATAGATAACACAACCTATATTCAATTCTATGCATCTTCTTTTTCTGGTATAGTATAAGCCACTAGCAGGGATTGTAAAAGAGAAGTAAGAGGGTGAGCTTTTGTCTAGTAGTTATAGTGACATTGGAATATACACTGCATCCTCTATTATAACAAAGCCAGATTCATATGTTCATTCAAAGAGTTTAGAATTTAAAATTAAAAGAAATAAGCAGTACCTTTGTACTCAAATTATTACTATGTCATATACATATGTTTTTTACTGTGTGTACATTAATAATAAAATAAATAAATAAATATATCAGACATTATGGAAAAATAATATGACTGATTTCCAAAAATAGTTAATAAAGTAAGTGAATAGTTAATGAAAAAAAAATCATGATATCTATCAAAATGAACTAATTTAGAACTGTAATTTACCATTTTATCCATACCACGGGGACCCAGACTTGTGCGAATAGCATCAGATACAGCTGAAATGTATGATAGACATGTTTAAAATTTTGTTTCAAAAATAAAAAGTACACAGAACCATGATAATATGAATTTTTCTGCAATGATGTGAGTAGATTTACCTAAAGCTACTCGCATCATTGCAGTACTGCATACTGTTCAAATCAGGTAGGTAGGAAGTACCACCAAATATTAAAAAAAGTATTATTGCGGTTGGATATTTGATGATACTTAGTAGAGTAACCTTAGATACTAAATCAAAGCTTAAATTACAAAACAAACCAATATTAAAATTAATCACTTTAACCATAGATAAGCAGTAACAAATCACGAGATTTTTCAGGTAAAAGTGGAAAGATTTCAGAAAACAAAAAGGAATCTAGCTTTATTACGAGTTTGTAGTGGTTTAACTGCAAATTACAATATATTTTTTGTTATGTATACATTTTTAACATCATAAATAGTTACAGATGTTTTTACACTAAGTTACCTTTTGCGGCATTTATGTTGCTGAGCCGAACGTCAGTTGGTTTGCTTTTGTCTTTGTATACCGCCGAATTAACTTTAGCAGAATCACCACCAGCTTTTGGAGCCATCGTGATATGAATTTATATTTGGTTCAACACAATGAAAATCAAGATGAAATTGGATTAAAATTTCTGTTAATCGAATAATTTCATTCGTTTCCGATGGCAGAAATGAAAATGAACTGACGTTTGACTTGACAGTTTGAGTTTGGACATTCGTGACAATAGTGTGACAGACATTTGAGAATATTGCCAGCATCCAGTAAACTGAGCATGGAATTAGTATGTACTTTATAGTACAACCAAATGCCTACAACTGTGGATAAGCAACGAAATGTTGGTCTTGACAGAATAAACTACTTCCATATGGTTATATTAGATAAGGACACACTTGTAAAGTAACATATACAACGTGTAACGTTAAATGCGCAAAACCCCAGACACCCCAACTGATTTTAAATTTAATTGACCTATTTCAGAGAGAAAATAAGTCATTAAAAAAATTGTAAAGGTTTTATGTGCTGTTTTAGTTTTACTGGCCATTCCGATCGTTTCTTGCGTCTGCGACGACGCTTTATCGAGGGAGGAGTCGTCACCGGGCCGCTGCGCCGCGCTGACATTGGCTTGCTTGACCTATTAATAAATAGACACGACAACGTTTTTAATGAAGATTTTTTGAAAAATGTGACCTATATTAAAAAAATTCTGATCAAACTATTTTCAGGTTTTGCGCATTTAACGTTACACGTTGTATAAATGTTAAAAGGTTAGCGTCTGTACAAAATTTCAAAACTGCATCATGAAAAATCACAAAGTTGTAAACTTATGTTACCTGGACGTCCGTACAAAAATATGCTCACTATCAAAAATAATTTATTCATTAAATATAAGCTTACAGTTTACACCAAATCGCTTATATCTATGCTAATTGCACTAATATTAATACATTATCATCTTTATATCTATCTATTCATACACTACATCTCTTATGGGGCCATTGTATTCATCATTACGAACAACTTTTACCATGGGACCAAACCTGAAATCGCGAAAAAAAATCAGCTGTTCCCTATATTTATGTTCGCATAACAAGTCAAAATGTATGGAACAGCATTTTTTTTTCGATTTCATGTGTTGTTCTATAGTAAAAGTTGTTCATATTGATGAGTACAATGACTCCTTCTGATATTTCGTGTATGAATAAGTAGACCTTATACAACGTGTCCCTGAATTAACGCACAGCCTCTTAGATGGTCGTTGTTTTTTAGCATTATGAACAACTTTTACTATGGGACCAAGCCTGAAATCACGAAAAAATAATCAGCTGATCCCATCGATCACTAAATTCTTTATTAGTGATAGATGGCTGATCCCTTCATTTATGTTCGCATAACTCGTCAAAATGTGGGGAGTAAGTGATTTTTTTTTTCGCGATTTCAGATTTGTTCCCATAATTAAAATTTTCATAATGATGAGTACAATGACCCCTTAAAAGGTTGAGATTTAATTCTGGGACATGTTGTGTATTTATTTAACATTCAAATAATATGTATGTAGGTACTAAATTAAATGACAAACTAACTAATAAATACTTACAAAATTCGAGAAACAATCATAGGGCATCAAAAAATTCGTCAGCATTGCTGTCAACAGGAAGTGTCCAAAATGCTGGCAGCATTGCCACGTGCTGATTTCTAAGCCAAACAATAAGCCAGCCCGCTGGTCATGTGAAGAGTTGACCAACCGCTTGGCGATCTCTCGAAAAACTAAGTGGGCATTCGGACCCTAGTGTTTCAACTCCAAACGGGTCGAACTTATAAGTTCCAATAAGGTTTGGAGTATTGCGCGTTTTGAGGTTTTCCGCACCTGCACACATTTTGCATCGTACTCCAAAGAACAACCTAACTTCCAAGGCATTATGATCATTTCGTCTTTCAAATAAAAAAAGTGAATAATAATGGAATTAGGACTCGTAGTGTCATCAATGCTCAGCTATTGCTTCCTAAGTACACGAATTTACACGGCAAGAGATCGTTAAAGTATATAATACCTTACCTTATTAACCAACTACCTATATCATTGAGGGACGAAATAACTCAGAAAAACATAAAATACAAATTAAAGGAACACTTTTTACAAAATATAAATACCTAATATAAATATATACATAGATACATTAATAAAAATATATTATGGAATTCATTAGAGATAATTATTGTAAAACAAATAAAGCAAAACCAATACCTAACAACAATTCCATAACAGAAATAAAATTTAAAATTAACTATTACTTTTCGCGTATACCCGTTGTCATCTTATTTTATTTTTTCTTGTTGTTGTTACTTTTTACCGAACTACCTACTTAAGTGGTTATAACTCTAAACTCTAAATGTGTATAACTCTAAATATGTAGTCGATGATTTTGGTGCACGGTAAAACTGTAATGAGTTTATGTTGGCACCAACTTAAGCGTTGAAAATGTAAAAAAAAAAAACTTCGTTTTTCATAATTTTTAGAAAAACTCCATGAAATACAAACTTATTTTTGAGGTCGATAAAATCAATAGGTACTATATCTTTCCTAAATATTCATCTCAACTACGGAACTCGTTGGAGGGTTTGCATTTCAATAGAAGAATACAACACAAATAAGATTAAAAAATGTTTTATTGTAATTCAATAATGTGTTTTTACATTAAATGATCATTTAGGTATAGGTAACATACATAAAATACAAAGCATAAAATATGAGGAATATTTAATTGATCCTCTAAAAACTTTTTGATCTTCTAACGATGATCTCCTTTTTAACACGCTTTTATTAGTTTCACCTGTATGTTTGTTTGTATGTAACTGACTCGTTTGGGCTCGATTTTGCCCCACTTTAAGCGATCAGATTTACTTTGAACGTTGTAGACTTATCAACGACCAACGACAATACAGTATTTTGATTAAAAAAATACGCTTTAATAGCAAATCGAACTAAAAATCAGAAAATTACTTTTAATTTAAAATTCTAAAATAAAAATAAAGTTATGAAAAGAAAATTAATTTCATTGTAAAAAAGCGTGGGGTGCTTTTTATCATATTTTACGAGGGCTGCCTTTTAAGTCGTGTCGTTTGCAAACCTCCCGCAATTATTAAAAAAAAAAAAAACATACGGCTTTTTCATCTTTTTGAATTTGGATTTCGAAAACAAAATAATGTTTTTTGATCGGTCAAATAGTTTTATTGTAGAGTCTATTCCATAGACATATATATATGGACTGGAAATACCTACGAAAAAAGGGTGCCTACCTACAACTCATATTGTCTCAAAAAATGGCTGCCATTGCTAGGGTTGTATCAATCAAGGAACATTGGTGTTACTATAACGAGTATCGATACTAAACACGAGTCGTACTAGTTATCACGTTTGGATCATAATATAGTATACTAACTTATAGTCCGTTCTAACTAAGGTTGCCTACTTTATAGTAACGTATCCTAGTTTATTTTCGATAAACATACTTTATAATTTTGCATAAAAATACAGTATGCGAAAATACTTTATTTCTAATCTTTTGTTATGCGTAAAAGACTCATATGAACTATTTATCGATAGGTACAGACGCCAGCACATCAAGCTACCCGAAACTGTCAAATTATCGCAATCAACTTTCTTCCCTGAAAATAAAATTAATGCCAAGTGTTTTTTCGGCACATAATTAAAAAAACACTTTTTAATTGCATCACGTTTACGTATTAAAGTGAAGGAAAACAGCGTGAAGAGATATGTATCCATATGCCCAAAAACAGGTGCATATTATATCGCATATTATACCTTTGGGTTGGAAGGCCAGAGAGCAGTAGTTTCTGTTAGGTATGCAGACCCTAGTGAAAAACAAGATAATCACTAGGGTGAATGAATAATATAAACTTCCCATCACATTCTCCGTGAATGGGATGGTATGCTTATATTATTGTGTTAATGAGTGGTGGAGTAAAAATAAAATAAAAGTTTTTTTTTTTTTGCCTTTGTTTATTGGTATGATAATGATTAACAAATATAACGTTCAATTATCGTTCAAAGGATGAACATGATATAGTGTTGTTTGCAGATGACACTTCACTTTTATTTAAACTCAAACGTCAACAGCTGGTTACTGACAGTATAAATAGTGCCCTCGCAAAAGTAGTAAACTGATTTAATGTTAATAATCTACTTCTTAACGAAAAAAAAAAACGAAATGTATTAAATTTACGATACCAAATGTTAGACAAGTAGCAACTAGTGTTCTCATAAAGGGTGAAGAGTTAAAACCCGAAAATACCACAGTATTCTTAGGCATAACTTTGGATGCCAAGCTTCAATGGGGCCCCCATATAGATAAATTGTCAAAAAAACTTAGCTCTGCAGCATACGCCGTTAGGAAAATTCGTGACTTAACTGATTTAGAGACAGCCCGTTTAGTTTACTTTAGTTATTTTCATAGTGTGCTGTCATACGGTATTCTGTTGTGGGGAAATGCCGCCGATATTCAGACAATTTTAATTTTACAAAAAAGGGCAATTCGTTCCATTTATAAATTAAGTCCCAGACACTCCCTCAGAGACTTTAAAGAGATTAATATAATGACTGTGCCTTCTCAGTACATTTATGATAATCTTTTGTATGCACATAAAAATATAATCTGTTTAAAAATACAGTGATTTAGATAATATAAATACTAGGAACAAACAACAAGGCTGACGTTTCATAAGTGCCCATGTAGGTTTATGTGAAAGAAAATATTTTGATTTTGGTGCTGTGTGTGAACCACGGGCCGGACCTAGCAAGGTCAATCGGAGCTAATAAGACGCAAGACTATTTATGTTAACATAGCAGAATATACCGATATCGTTCCAGCGGAGGAACTAGTTCCGGAAACTATTAGGCAACGGTACAACACTGTTCTATTATGACATATTATTGTAAACAAACGAATGAATTAACAAAATAATAAAAAGGTCTGTTATACGGAAATTCACCCAAATATCAATACTTTAGCCATAAATTCATGATCGCGTTACAATTATATCATCGAATGTCTATTATTGTATGTGTTATTGCATGAAAACCGGCTACTAACCTGTGCAAAGAAAGTTGAGGTTGATTTTCATTCTTCCTTGCACCACACTTCACAATACAACACACAGGCATGTTGAATTGCTGTTTTTCAACATTTACATGCAGTTTTAAAGGTAAAGTCCTCGTAATTTTCTCGCAAATCTCAATAATACAAAAAATAAACAACCATTTGACAGCTGAACTACCACGAAACTTGGCGACAAAGATGGCTGCTCTGGCACCTACCTACAACCGTGTATAGAATAACAGGGCATCTCCTGTTATATCCCATCTCAATGGTCTATTCAAAGGTGACAAGTCGGTTGTAAAAATGGAAATTTCAAAGGAAAATATGCGTGCGATAATTTTCTACAACTTTCAAAGGGGATTAACGCGACTTCAGTGCTTTGAGGAGATCACTTCTGTGTTTAGTGATGCAGCACCATGTCTTAGGACTGTATAACGCTGGTATTTAGAATTTCAACGTGGACACTCTAGCTTCAGTGACAAGCCACGTTAAGGTCGTCCAAAAACCGCCATGACGCAAGATAATATCGACGCTGTGCGGCAGCTAATCGTCGAAGATCGTCATGTGACATACCGTGAAATAGAGGCAGGCGTAGGCATTTCAGGGACTACTATCCAAAAAATCCTGCACGAAGAACTCGGCGTAAGAAAGTTGATCTCTCGTTGGATACCACATTTGCTTAGCGACGACCAAAAAGCAGCCAGTGTTAGATGGTGTCGCAAAACTCTGCAGCGATTCAACCGAGGAGAGTCAAAACACGTTTATGATATGGTTAGTGGTGACGAGTCTTGGATATATGCTTACGATCCAGATTCCAAGCAGCAGTCAACGGTCTGGGTCTTCCAAGATGAGCCAAAACCGAAAAAAGTCATACGCTCAAGGAGCGCTTAAAAAAAAATGGTTGCCTCGTTTTGTGGCAAAGAGTGGTCACATCGCCACTATTGTACTAGCAAATCGCAAGACGGTTAACGCTGACTGGTATACCACTGTTTGTTTGCCACAAGTCATCACAGAGTTTCGAAAAAACAACTCAAAACGTCGTATGATGCTGCACAATGACAATGCAAGTTCGCACACCGCCCGCGATACAATGATATTTTTGAGTACCCAAAAAGTCGAAATTTTAGATCACCCGCCTTACAGCCCTGACTTGAGCCCTAGCGATTTTTTTGCGTAGCCTAAAATTAAGCAAAGTCTTCATGGTCAACGTTTCAGCTCACCCGAAGAAGCTGTTGTCGCATACCAATTGGCCATTTTGACTACCCCCACTTCGGAGTGGAATAAATGTTTTCAAAACTGATTCGAACGCATGCAAAAGTGTATTAAATATCGCGGAGAATTATTTGATAAATAATAAATGGTAATAATCTATTAGACCGTCTATACTTATAATATTTCAAACGACACGACTTAAAAGGCAGCCCTCGTATACTAACTCTACGTTTACAAATAACTACTAATTATATATTTACAACAATCAATATCGAGCACCCCACGCTTTTTGACAATGAAATTAATTTTCTTTTCATAACTTTATTTTTATTTTAGAATTTTGAATTAAAAGTTATTTTCTGATTTTTAGTTCGATTTGCTATTAAAGCGGGTTTTTTTAAACTATAATTTTTTACTCAACGATCTTGTTACTTTCTGGCCGTTTTAATATCGAATCTGTGCAGTTAAAGTCGGTCGCAGTTACAACACATTAACAATCCAGTAAATTAAGACAAATTGCGAAATAAATCCTAGTGAAGACTATCTTTATTTATGCACTAGCGACCCGCCCCGGCTTCGCACGGGTGCAATGCTGATCACTACATAGTATAAAACAAAGTCGCTTCCCGCTGTCTGTCTGTCTCTATGTTTGCTTAGATCTTGAAAACTACGCTACGGATTTTGATGCGGTTTTTTTTATAGATAAGAGTGATTCAAGAGGAAGGTTTATATGTATAATACATGCATACATAATATAGTAGAGAAACACTGATAATTTTAGAGCCATTATTTCTAGTAAAAAGTATAGGATAAAAAATCATTATTGTGGGTTATCCCTAAGAGATAGACTATACCACTGTGGATTTTTTTGTAGACCTTTTTAAGGTGTACAATACTGTAGTACATAGGCCAGCACATCAAGCTACCCGAAACTGTCAAAATTTCCCAATCAACTTTGAACCTTATGCTTTAGTGATAAAGTTGAAAATCCGTTGGGTAGTTTCAAGCGCCACCGGCCGACTGCCCGGCCGGAACGCCCGCATTTTAAAACTGTAATATCTTCGAAAATATTCATTTAAATTACATGCCGTAAAGGGCCATAATGATCTATATGAAATGCACAATGTTTTTAAGGTACTTAATTGGATAAGGATTAATGCTGTATTGCCTAAAATTCCTTCTTAAATAAGCCATTATTTCTCGTAAAAAGTTAAGGATAAAAAATGGTTATTGTGGGTTATCCCTAAGAGATAGACATATACCATCGCGGAATTTTTTGTAGAACTTTTTAAGATGTACAATACTGTAGTACATTATTTTGATCTATCTCGAATGGTTCAGCCAGCGTTTACAATGTAAGCGCAAAAAAATGTGTTTATTTACGACATCACATTAGAAACCTCCAAAATTATCAGTGTTTCTCTACTATATTATGCATGTATTATACATATAAACCTTCATCTTGAATCACTCTATCTATTAAAAAAAAACCGCATCAAAATCCGTTGCAGAGTTTTAAAGATCTAAGCATATATAGGGACAGACAGACAGGGAAGCGACTTTGTTTTATACTATGTAGTGATGAGAAAAACTGTGTGAAAGGTCCATTGCGACACCGTGTACGGAAAAAAGTTACTAACTGTGTATGATATGTCTGTAAATAGATAAATACATATTTATTTTAAAATATGAACTGCTTTAGAGGCAAAGAAATAAGCTCACATCGATGCCACCTGTCGCTAACGCAACTGTTCATTAGGTGGCATGCACAACGCTCCGCCTAGCCGCCTACCAACACCGCATCGTATCCCGCTAAGCCAAAAGAGTCGTGGCCTGGAAGTTGTACGTAAATCTTGCGTACCTATGTCTTTTTTGTGCAGAATCATTTGTAAGCAATAATCTTGCCATAGCATAAAATTATGTACAGACGCCAACACATCAGGCTAATACAATCTGTATAGATAATAGATTTTCAACTTTACCGCTAAACCATTAGGTTCAAGGTTGATTGGGATAATTTGACAGTTTCGGGTAGCTTGATGTGCTGGCGCCTGTACAACAAACTCTTTACGAAATATTTACAAAACACTGATTTAGGCAACCTTTGACAGTTAGTAACTTTTTAATCGCACGATTTCGCAATGGGTTTTTTTATTTTCCTGGACACAAAAAGACGATTAGTGACTATAAAAAGACGATCGAGTAGTATTTTTAACAGAATTCAAAAAAGGAGAAAGTTCTCAATTTGGATGTTTATATACAGGGTGGCTCATTCAAAGCGGTCAGTATGGGAAAGTCTGAAACTATAAGATATACGAAGATCTGTTCTTAGGAACCATGTCATCGATTTTAATAACAAGAAAAACTGTATTCATACATTTTTAAAAAATCTGTAGGGGAACATGAGCAACAGTGGATCACGGGGAACAGTGAATCATTTCTTAAAACTCTGTATCTATTGTACTCACACATACACGCGTCGGTTTCGCTAATGCTATCCCCTACCCCGCGCCACCCGACCAGTCGCCGCCACTGAATCACAACGGGAGGACGTGCGACGGCGCGTCGGTCAGTAGGTAAGTACGAAAAAAATAATTTACGTAATGTTTGAAATTACTTTGGTTTAAAGTTATTTAGATATTTTAAAGTCTTTGAATATTTTTCTTTAGTATGTGTGTCTAACTGAATGAAGTGGTGTGATATAAGCAATTCATATTTTGCTAAAATTATTATTTCCGTTATTAGTAAAAGGGTTACAGTGAATCAAGTGGTAATGGGGTTCGTTGGATCATGATCCACTGTTCCCCAAAAAAGTTCGAGCTTCAAAGTATTCCTACTTGTTTACAGTTCAACATGCCACGTGATAGACAAAGGAAAACAGAGATTGGTCTTCATACAGAAGAACAAATGCGCAACGCTTTAACCCTTTAACCGCCCGACTTCATATCAGTTGGCGTGCCCCCAGCGCCCGGCACAGTGAATCGAAAAATAAATACCTACAACAAAGAGGGATGTGCAATACTTAACTTTTCGATGTCGATATTTCGTTTTAATAACGACATTTGCATTTGAATTGAAATTTGCAATTCAACACGCTTTTATTTATAAAATCGGGACTCTGATAAAAACGGGAAGATTTAACAATTAAGGTGTAAAGTTTTAGTGTTAAAAATATATACTTACAAATACAAATACAAATCATTTATTTGTTTGAGTATGGGTAAAACATGAGGTGGTATAAAATTAAAGAGTTGTTCTTTGGACCATACCCTACCATTAGAGGTGTACAAATATTACTACTACATAAAAAAAAAAAAATTTAAAAAAAGTTACATTTTATAAAATATATAAATTTACATGCATTTCCTTATTACAATTAATATTATGAACAATTTAAACACACAGAATTTTGATTAAACCATTATTGAATTACATATTTAATTACATTTTTCATTCAAATAATCTTTAATTGAATAATAAGCTTTACTTATGAGATACACACTTAATTTGTTTTTAAATGTAATTAGATTATTTGCGTCTTTAATAGATTTGGGTAACTTATTATATATTCTGGGGCCCATACAAAATGCACTCTTGTCGAACATAATTGTTTTGTGGCTCATTGCACAAAGTGTACTGGCATGTCTAGTACTTTTTAGTGTTCTATATTTATGCAAATTATTTCTCACGTCTAAAGCCAATTCAAATATATACAATGATGGGAATGTCAATATTTTTAAATTAATGAAATGTGGTTTACAGGTATCGGTGGATTTTAATCCACAGATTGCACGGATACATCTCTTTTGGGCTTTAAAAACTGTTTCTCTCTCGGTGCCGTTACCCCAAAACATTATACCGTATCTTAATGTCGAACCAACATAGGCATGATAAGCAGATAGGAGTGCACTCTGGTTAACAACTTTTCGAAGCATATACAAAGCATATGAATATTTACTTAATTTTGTACACACTTGTTCCATGTGTGTCCTCCATGTCATATTAGAGTCTATGTGTAATCCCAAAAACTTTGCAGTGTCTATTTTTTCTATGTTAATATTTTCGTAATTTATCCGCAATGTATTAGATTTTGATTTTTTCATTTTAAAATTCATTATATATGTCTTGGATAGATTTATTTTAAGTTCATTTAAATTTAGCCAATCAACTATAGATGATAACGCACAGTTTATATCATATTCATATGTGATGGGGTCTTCAGATACAAACATCGCTGTACTATCGTCAGCGTAAAGAACCATTGGGTACTTGATGGATTTGGGAAGGTCATTGATATATATTATAAATAGCAAGGGACCCAAGATGCTCCCTTGGGGTACACCCCTGGTAACTTTTATAGGTGTTGACAGGTACTTCTTTTCAACTTTAGTAATATGAGAAATGCTAGATATTTCAGTTTTTTGTTCTCTGTTACTTAAATATGATTTTATAAGATCTTTAGCATTTCCTCTTATTCCATATGCTTCTAATTTATTTAACAGCGTTTCATGGTTGACGCAGTCAAAGGCCTTCGTCATGTCCATATAAAGAGCTGTGACGTCTTTTTTTCTATCCATACCCTTTAGTACCGTTTCGAGAAAAGTGTACAGCGCGTTGTTAATAGATTTATTTTTCCTAAAACCCATCTGTTCTTCTGCAAGGATTTTATATTTTTCCATATAGTTATACAAATTGTTATAAATTACTTTTTCAAAAACTTTCGACAATATAGGTATAAGAGATATTGGTCTATAACAATTCATATTTTCTCTATCCTGTTTTTTAAATATAGGAATTACAATAGATAATTTTAATTTTGACGGGAAGACACCATCTTCAATGCATGTATTCATTATTCGGCATAGTATAGGTGCTATTATTTCCGCCACTGTCTTAAGCATTTTAGTGGTTATCCCATCATACCCTGTACTGTTTGTATTTCTTAGTGATTTTATTATTTGAAGAATTTCTTTAGGGCTACATGGTTTCATAAACAGTGAGTTTGAGTTATTATATGTAACTTTATTTTGTATATTATTAGGAGCGATTTTATTTGGTACTTGAGACATAAAAAAATGGTTAAATTCATTGGCTATTATAAGTGGGTCTGTGATTAGTATATCATTTACCTTGATTTTGTCAATTTTTTTGAACTGAGTAGTAGTATTTGCTTTATAATTATTTACAATTTTCCATGTAGCTTTTGCTTTATTTTTTGAGGATTTAATATAGTAATCGTTTTGAGATTTTTGGGTTAATTTAATTATTGTTTTTAATCTTTTGTTGTAGGTCCGGTACGTATTTTTTAATTCTATGTTTGAAGTTTTTCTGTACTTCCAAAGTAATTGACGTTTACGTTTGGAGCAAGCTCTAATACCTTTTGAGACCCACTGTGGTCGTTTGTGTATAGGAACTTTAACTTTTATTAAGGGAAAACAGAGATCATAGAATAAACTAAGTAAGTCGTGGAATTTGTTAAATGCATCATCTGCCGTTTTTGCACTATAAACTTCCTCGAAGGAGAGGTTTTTGATGCATTCAACATACTTACCTATATTTGAGGCACTATAGTCACGTTTATACGTGTACCAATGTGTGATATTATAACTTTCTTTGGTTGGATACTGCAGCAGTTGAGCGGTATGATCCGATAGTGCTAGTTCTAGTATTTCATACCTGGATCCTTTTTTATTGCATATAAAATTATCAATACATGTTTGACTACTCAAACGCGTAGGTTCATTGATCATTAATTTAAGGTTATAACTAGCAAGTAATTGTTCAAATTCTATAGCTATTTTATCTCTTTTAAGTCTATTGATATTAAAGTCACCACATATAATTACTTTTTTATTTTTAAGGCAGGTTTTATTAAGGATATCATTAAATTTTGAAAAAAATATATTAACCTTTTCTAATTTGTTGCTAGGGGGCCTGTAAACGTTAATTATAATTGTATTATGCTCAGGAAGTTCTATTGCACTACACTCTACAATATTTCTCATTGTGTGTTCTTTTAAGTCATGGATTTTAGCTTTTAAACTATTATGTACCAAGATGCATGACCCTCCATATCTTTTATGTCTAAAAAAAGCTGAGATTAATGAATAGTTGGGAATTTTCAGTGAATAGGTATCTTCATTTAACATATTATGTTCCGTGATACAGAGGACATCAACTTTTTTATTGCTGCGACTTAAGTCGTCTAAATATATCGTGAGTTCATCAGATTTATTAATTAAGCCATTTATGTTTTGATGTAATATATTTAAATGGTTATACGCGAAAAAAAATTATATTTTCTGGTGTGCTTGATGAAGTGCAACATTCTGAATCCAATAGTACTTCGGAGTTAATAGTAGTCGTGGCTTCTATAGTACTACAGTATGAGATTAAGTCTATTAAATCTGATATAACACATTGTAAACCTCTTTTATTTAGAGTACCGTAATGTGGGCTGTACGTATCAAAAGTGTATGGTAAGTTAAGATTTGAATCTAAAACGTAAGCATAATTATTTGTATGTGCATCCATATAGAGTAGATTATTAAAGGTCTCAACTCTGCTATTGAACATAATGTTTACATTATTCATGTATTTAAAAAATGGTAGGCATATTATAAAATTAGTGTGATTCAGATGTAAAATTTTTTTACGAATATGTACAACAAGTTCAATATAATTTTGAGTTCTTTTGAAATCTTCTTCTCCTAAGAAGATAATACAGAAATCTGATTTCGTAAAATTCTCAACTTTACCATCTATATTGTCTAAAATGAGTTCTAAATTACAATTCGGCTTACGATAGTGACAGATTTCATGACTGTTTGGTAAGCTGGTGTTATTTATTAATTTACATATTCTACTGCTATTTTCACTACTAAGAATGCATATTTTACGTTTTGCAGGCGACTGTTTTAGATTAGGTTTGATACTATTGCTCGTTACTCTTTTATTGAGAGAAGAAGTATGAATGACATCTAGGGTTTCAGTTTTGCCGTCTTGATATAAAGAAGTATTATTCCCTATATTTACATTCGTTTGTGTATGTTTAGTTTGTCTTGATTGAGTTTTCTTGGGTGTCGCTGACTTTTGTTTGGCTGGAGAGCTCGCAATTTGTTTATACAAGTTATTTTTCCTTGATAAATCTTCATTATTTTGTTTCAAACTACTATTTTCCAAAGATAATATCTCAATTTCCCTATGCGCGCTGTTTAATTGAGATGTCAACTCATTAATCTTTTCCTGCAATTTCTTTATTTGATTGTTCTCATCATCTTCCGACATTTCTGGCATACTATTTATAGTACAATTTAAAGTTGCACTATTGCTGTCATCATGGTTGGATGATTCCGATCTTCTGCTGCGGTTGCGACGGAATGTTATATTTTCCAAGAAGTTCATGTTGGCAGCTAATTTTCAAATGTTAATAAAATACTTTTTTTTATGTCTTCAAAATAAATGTAAAAATCTACCAACTCCTTTTTATTTTATTTATCTATCAACACTCAATTGAGTGTGGTAACACCAAATAATTTTCAAAATTGCTTCTAGTAGCTAATAGATGTCGCTGTTCGCAATATTTATACTGAGAAATATAATATTGATTTCTTGCAACACTATGATGAGTCTTGTAACACTCGTTTTAAAAGTTCTGCTACTCACTACTAGGTGGTGCTATTATTAACTTTTAAGATTTTTTGAATAAAAAACGGAAATTGTTAATGTTTTTTCTTGAAATTGTACACTCTCACTGTATTCTAAAAATGTTTTGTGGGTTACTATGTTTGTTTAATGTTTATTAATGACGATAATATAAAAAGTTTGCTTATTTTTCTTAATTACGTGAATTAACTCACTGTAATATAAAGTCTTAGATCACAGCTGATTTTGTTAATTACTTAACAAAAATACTGAAGAACACTTTCACAGCGGGTTTATAAGTTTATTTTCACTTTTACACACGGTTCATTACCCTAATAAACAAAAAAACTGTTATTTAACTAATTTTAGACGAAGCACAACAAATATGATGTTTACTAGAGCACGCCATCTAGCGTTATTTTTATTATTATTTTTATTATACATCTAGCGTTTTTTTACTTAGGTACGATATGGAATTATTTTGTCGTAGACGAAGAAGCTTAATTATCGTTAAAGGTTACAATGAACTTATAAAGTGTTATATTTCTTTTTAGAGTTAATTTATTTTTAACTTTTTAGTTCATTTTACTAACAAATAATAAAAGCTTGTTTTTAAAAAATGCTTTTGGTTCTTTAATTTTATTTTTAACTTTTTAGTGTTTTTAATTCGAGATTTACTAAGAGGTAGTTCGTAGCGCGTAGCAGCGATTTTCCTTTATTTATTTAATTTTGTTACTTTTTAGCCTGGCCAAGTGTTCTTGTTATTCATTTTTTCTTCTCTCTTGTGTATGTATTCTATCGATATCGTGCCTATTTCTACGTTGTTCTAACGATTCGTTTTTCCTTCTCTCATGTGTATGTATTCTATCGATATCTTGCCTATGCATGCTTTGTTACCTTCTCTCTTGTGTATGCATTCTTTCAATATCTTGCTATTAGTACGTTGTTCTAAAGATTCGTTTTTCTTTCTCTCTTGTGTATGTATTCTATCGGTTTCTTGCCTATTTGTGCGTTGTTCTAACGATTCGTTTTCTCTATGTTTAGCTACTGCTAAACTTATTTTTTCTAAGCGTTGCCGCTTGTGGACATCACTTTCATTAGCAATCTTCTCCTGTCGCTTCAATTTCGCCTTCTCTAAACGTCGTTTTCTTTGTGTAGTAGTTTCTTTTTTGTTTAGGTTGTTCCCACGAGTATAGGACAAAAACGGTCCATCCCCCCAGAGGTCCATTTGATTGTAGAGGGATAAGGGCTTCAGTACAACAGGGTTCGCCCTGGTACCCTCAGGCGCAACGTTAGCGATATAAAATGTTTATACACCCTCATACCATTCAGCCCTCGGCACGTGCTCACTTTGGTATTCGGTCATCCATCTAATCAATCAGACATATTCCACATTCATAACAAACTGAACGAACTTTTTTCCCAAATTTGTTGGAGTTGCATATTCACGCTAACCAAGATACTCGTCAAGACGAATCAAACGAGCCCAAACTCGATGGGGTTGCGTCGTTTAATTACGGAGTTCCTATGGCCACCTTCCAGCTCCATCATCAGACCCTGGTTATCATGTAGTATCAAAGTACTCGTCAAGACGAATTAAACGAGCCGAAACTCGATGGGGTTGCGTCGTTTAATTACGGAGTTCCTATAGCCACCTTCCAGCTCCATCATCAGACCCTGGTTATCATGTAGTATCAAAGTACTCGTCAAGACGAATTAAACGAGCCCAAACTCGATGGGGTTGCGTCGTTTAATTACGGAGTTCCTATAGCCACCTTCCAGCTCCATCATCAGACCCTGGTTACCATGTAGTATCAAAGTACTCGTCAAGAAGAATCAAACGAGCCCAAACTCGATGGGGATGCGTCGTTTAATTACGGAGTTCCTATGGCCACCTTCCAGCTCCATCATCAGATCCTAATTACCATATAGTATCAAAGTACTCGTCAAGAAGAATCAAACGAGCCCAAACTCGATGGGGATGCGTCGTTTAATTACGGAGTTCCTATGGCCACCTTCCAGCTCCATCATCAGATCCTAATTACCATATAGTATCAAAGTACTCGTCAAGAAGAATCCAACGAGCCCAAACTCGATGGGGTTGCGTCGTTTAATTACGGAGTTCCTATGGCCACCTTCCAGCTCCATCATCAGCTCTATGTCATAATAATATTGCATTGTCATCCGATTTATGCGTGCATGCAAAATTTCAGCTCAATCGGACACCGGGAAGTGGATCAAATTTAACTTGCAAGATATTATTACAGACAGACAGACAGACAGACAACGGGACAGGTGAAACTAAACAAAACCTTGTAAAAATAAAAAAATTACTTGGACGACGTCAATAACAGTTTACCTATTGACTTAGATGGTAACGATATTCGAACGATACATCAATGTCAAACTCTTCGTCTGATAAAAATTCTTCATTTTCATCGCCTTCTAGAATTCGTATTAACTCTCCAGTAGTCGTCATGATAAATTTCTGTCATGTACATTTATCGACATACGAACGTAAAAGTACATTCACAAGCACAACACTGATGGAAAATTCCAGAAGTCGGCACTCGTTTATGACGTAAGAAGCGGTCGTATTTATCCGACCCTGGCGCTGGGCGTCCTAACAAAGTAAGTTTCGGAACATGTAGGCTAGGGATGGGAACCATCAATTCAGTCGCTGACATTTCACAAGTAAATACTCACAAATATTTGTAAAAAAATGTTTTATTAGCAAATATTTCTCGTTATACTGACTAATTAACTTTAAAACAAATAGCAATATTTGTTTTAAAGTTAATTAGTCAGTATAACGAGAAATATTTTGATTTATGTTTATTTTTGTATCGGTAAATCTTGGCATATGTCCCGTCCCTCGTGTCGGATTTTTCCGTCATGGGCGTTGGACATCAATACAATTTGCTAAAAATAATATTAGTAATTCATCTAACTTTGGACATTATTTTTAGGACTTCTTATTATGAAACTAAAGTGTATTAAATTGTAAATGATTGCTTAATTAACTCTATTTACCTAATATAAACATATTTTTGATAGAATACAGCGTAATTAAATAAAAAAGCACATTAAACGAGCTGTGGTTTTTGGTCGGATATATACGACTCTGGCGAAATGGGCCCGAAAATTTTTGTCGGATTAATCCGACGTAGGCGGTTAAAAGGTTAAACATGATAGTGGAGGGTCAAACAATAAGAGCCGTTTCAAAATTAACCAAGATCCCGTTCACCACTCTGCAAAGGTATTACAAAAAACTATCAAACTCTTTAGCTCAGGATCCTACTAGCTCAATTTCACTAACACCGAACTATGCTGTACGCAAAATATTTACTTCCACTCAAGAGAAGGCAATTGTTGAATATGTTATTAAATGTAGTCAGATGTTTTATGGTCTGACTACAATTGACATTCGTAAACTTGCATACGAGATGGCAATGCTCAATAATATTCAGGTGCCACAAAAGTGGCATGATACTAAACTGGCAGGAGTAGAGTGGCTATATGGTTTCAGAAAAAGACACACCATTCTGAGTCTGAGAACACCGGAAGGTTGCAGTTTAAGCCGCGCAACATCCTTCAACCGCCACAACGTTAAATTATTTTTTGATAATTTAGAAAATGTTATGTCAAGGGAAATTGTGTTTGGCAACGGTACTAGGGTATTTAATCTAGACGAAACCAGCACAATGACTGTACAAAAGTCAGCAAAAGTGCTTGCCGTCAAAGAGTCTGTGAGCGGGGGATAGCTAATTATAATATTATATTACCAGCACAAACATTTTAATCACAGTATTTTAATAACTCCTATTATAAGTTACTTTTACACAGCTGTACTAGTAAATCAAGTTATATACTTTCCAGTAAAAGCTGACTCCTCATTAAACGGAAAGCCTAATACATTCATCACTAGATATTGAAGAGTTCTGTATCAACCGTTCGAGCGAACTGCTGTGAACTGGAGGCAATTACAACGAACCGGTAGCAACATTCGCTCATCAGTTTATAAACCGACCCGTTCGAGCGAACTGCCGTGAACTGGAGGCAATTACAACGAAGTTGATCTATAATTATGAAGAAAATATGTCAGCTCTGATATCATGATAGTAGGTATAAATTGGGGAGTTCTGGATCACGCGCTCGAGCGAAGCGAGAGCAAGTGATCCAGAACCCCCAATTTATACCTACTGGCAGAAACAGGTCTCCAAAGTGACTAGTGCAGAAAGAGGAACACTGGTAACTACATGTTACATAGTAAGTGCACTAGGCAATACTCTGCCACCTGTTATGATTTTTCCAAGGGTACATTTTAAACCATACATGATAAATGAGGCACCACCTGGGACCTTAGGTATCGCCACACAATCTGGCTGGATAAATGCAGAACTGTTTGTGAAGACATTACAACATTTTATATCTCACACAAATAGCTGTAAAAATAACCCTAGTCTTCTAATACTAGACAATCATGAGTCGCACATTTGCATTGAGGCTCTTAACCTCGTAACGCCCAATGTACAATATATTGAACAAAGTGACATACAGTATTACACATTGCAAACATGCATTTAAATTAATTAATGTACATTGTAATGTACATTGGGCGTTTAGGAGAAGGTTTTGTTTTTAGTCTGGGCCGGAATGCCGTATGTAAATGATAAATAAATGATAAATGATTTATTTTCTGTAAGTAGGTTTGTACAAACACTTTTACATGTCAATGTAGCTTTGTTCAATACATTATACATTGAGCGTTTAGCTCATCTTGCGAAATTTAGCTTGGGCGTTACGAGGTTAATTTAGCTAAAGAAAATGGAGTCACAATAATTACCGTCCCACCGCATTCAACGGGAAAGATGCAACCTTTAGATGTTGGCGTTTTTGGGCCTTTCAAAACGGCGTACAACAAAGCGGTTGATGGCTGGATGATGCGCAACCCAGGCAAAACATTCTCTATCTATGATATAGCTGGGTGCGTTAAAGAAGCGCACTTGAAATCCATGACACCGAGTAACATATGTAATGCATTTCGGGCTACGGGCATTTTTCCTTTTAACAGAGATGTTTTTACTGACCTTGACTTCGCACCAAGCGAAGTTACTGACAGGCAATACGAGCCAAATCCAGGTGAGATAGAACAAGAAATTAATTTCTGCAACGACGAGAATGATGACCAGAACAGAACAAGAAGTCCATCACCATCTATATTGCCACCTTTAAAGACACCATCAGCAATCGAAGATGACCTAATCCTCTTTACTAACCGTCAAAATACACCATCTAACAATACGTCCCTTGAAAACTGTGTTCAGCTCCCTTTTCTAAATGACACTCAGCCAGAACAATCCATATCTTCTATCGCGCCTCAAGCCCATCTGAATCAAGATCTAACTCGACCACCTTGTACACCAGTAAAATTATCCCATTCTGTCCCAGATCTTAATATATTATCTGTGTACCCATCTTTTGCTTCATGCTGCGACCAAGCGCCAATGCCTTCGACGTCTGGATGCCTAAATACGCAAACAAGAACATTTATTAGTCCATTAGAGTTTCGTGGTTTACCAAAAGCTGCCCCTAGAAAAGGTGGCAGAATAGCTAGACGAAAAGGTAAAACCATGATTGCGACAGATACACCAGAAAAGGCCGAAATTGAAAGAAGAGCCGAAGAATTAAAGCAGAAAAAGGCTAAGACACAGATTAAGGCTGCTGTGAAAAGAAAAGTCTTAAATAGTGACAGTTCCAGTGAAGACGACGACCGAATTAGCATCTATTCTGAAGAAGAACCAATGTTTGATGAGGAAGCTGAAGTTTTAACAATTAATCCGAACAAATTTATTCCACTGAACAGTTTACCTGAAGAAGGAGACTTTGTATTAATATTATTTGAAGTAAAGAGCAAACATATTTATTATATTGCAAGAGTCATAGGGGAAAAAGATCAAGAGACAGAGGTCAGTTTTCTTCGCAAATCTGTTAAAAATCCAAACAAATTTCACCTGCCCGTCATTCCCGATCTTGCCACAGTTCCGTTGCATGACATTAAAATGATTTTACCTAAACCAGGTTTTACAGGAAGCACGAAAAGAACGCAAGGTTTATATTATTTCGATGTTGATTTTTCAAATATTGATTTACGTTAAGTTGATAAGTATCCAATTTACTATGCTCAAAAACAATGATAGGTCGTAAGACAGTTTAATTTTTTTTTGTTTTTATTTTTTGCAAGACAGAAGTGCATTTTTGTTATTTTAATTTGTTCAATTGTGTATGTTGTAACTCAAGATTTTTTAGGAGATTTACTCATGTTCAAGAAGGTGTATTTTATGTTGTAAAACTAAACAAAAGTAGTAGAAGTTTCGGATTTGGTATTCTTTTATAATTTGCTATATTATTAATCTTAAAAAGTATATTGTGATTTTGCAACCAAGACTGATTAAAGCAATGACTGATAATTATATTTAATTTGTAATAAATAAAGAATTTAATTAATATAATAAGTGTTTTTGATTTTAAACACTTATGATTCATAGTACCCCACATATGATCCACTGTGACTCAAACTCTGATTCACTGTGACCCATTCATGGGCCACAATGGATCAATTCTCTGTATGAGAAAAAAATATCTTGTAAAATAAACCAAACTGTAAAACAGGCATTTAAAAAAAAAAAAGAAATATTAAACATGCTTTCATATATTGAATTAAAAACCTCAGTCAATAAAGCAGAAATGTAGCCGATAATGCCTTTAGAAAAAAAAGTGATCCATTGAGCCCCATGTTCCCCTACTCAGCTCGGGAATCGAACCCGGTCGTTTTGAAAAAAAAAAAACTTACACTATTTCTATTTAGATATCGATTGTGTAGGTCTTAAGCAGTAAATGTTTCTATGGAACATGATGTCTAAAATGAATAAAAGGCATTGTTTTCACATACTTTTATTTATTTTAGTAGGTGTTCGAAGTGACCACCATTACAATATTCAACAGTCGCCCGATTTAACGCCTCTAGACTATTTCTTGTGGGGTTATGTTAAGGATGAAGTGTACAAAACAAGCTATGACACCGTTGAAGACCTAAAAGCAGCCATAGAGTCAATTTTAACGCAAATTCACCATATGAAGATACAAAATGCAATAGTAAGATCGTTACCTAAACGTGTTGAATATTGTATTGAAAAAAACGGTGGTCACTTCGAACACCTACTAAAATAAATAAAAGTATGTGAAAACAATGCCTTTTATTCATTTTAGACATCATGTTCCATAGAAACATTTACTGCTTAAGACCTACACAATCGATATCTAAATAGAAATAGTGTTAGTTAGTTTTTTTTTTTTTTCAAAACGACTGGGTTCGATTCCTGAGCTGAGTACAGGTTTTTTAAAAATGTATGAATGCAGTTTTTCTTGTTATTAAAATGGATGACATGGTTCCTAAGAACAGATCTTCGTATATCTTATAGTTTCAGACTTTCCCATACTGACTGCTCTGAATGAGCCACCCTGTATATATATATATATGTATTTTTTTATGTATGTCCGGGCATAACTCCCGTCATTACATATAGACGGATTTGCAAAATTATTTTTTTGTTCAAAAGAGGTTTATTCCGAAATGATTTAAATTTCTTAAAGATCTGTTGATGAGTTTCGGAGACAGACAAAGGAACTCTTCAATAAATGCCAGAAAATCAATCGCGATTGCTGCTATCGCATACGTATGCATAGTTTACGCAATCACACAACATAACATCACGCCTGTACCTTCTAAAGGGGTATGCAGATGTGTTCAGTATACCACGGTACACTCTCATTTTTGTCAAAGTTGTTATTGGGGTACCTCTAATCTTGCAAGTAAATTCGGGCATTACTTTTTTGTTTACATATTTTTTATAATATCTCCTTCATTATACAACATGTAACGTTAAATGCGCAAAACCTCAGACATCCCAACTGATTTTTAATTCAATTGACCTATTTCAGAGAGAAAAAAAACATACAAAAAATTGTAAAGGTTTTATGTGCTGTTTTAGTTTTACTAGCAATTCTGATCGTTTCTTGCGTCTGCGACGACGCTCTATCGAGGGAGGATTCGTCACCGGGTCGCTCCGCCGCACTGACATTGTTATTGACTATCTACGCTCATAAAGAACTTAGGTTATCTTTACAGGTGATTTAAATGTTTCTACCACACTTTTCCAGGCTTTGGAAAAAACTTTCGCCAACATTCTCACTATTTGACAATATTGAATTTTTGTGTACAAAAACGCCATAGTCGCGAATTTCGCGCGTACGCGCCGCCGGGGAACCTTATAAAACATTCATACATGTGACGCATGTGCCGGCGCCGCGCCGCTCAGATTGAAGTAAACATGGCTACTGTAACGTATTTCGCACGCCCGACTTCGTGCAAGTCGTCATTTCTCTTTCTAACCCTTAGGTTACGTTTAAGTTAAAAAAAGACAGGTAGCATTATTGTTTACTTCAAATTGTCTTATTCATCGGTACTGTATGGAAGATTCGTATTTGCATTGAAATGCTATTATTATCCCGCGTATGAGAAAATTTAAATTGGCTGACAACAATTTGTGTTTGTTTACCTATTTTGGCGGGTTTGCGCTTGTGATGGCTTGACCTATTAATAAATAGACACGGGAACGGTATTGATGAAGATTTTTTGAAAAATGTGACCGATATTAAAAAGTTCAAGTTTGATCAGAATAACGAGCAGAATCACTGCTCGTTATTCTGATCAAACTATGTATTTTCAGGTTTTGCGCATTTAACGTTACGCGTTGTATAGACGGATATGCAAAATTATTTTTTTAGTGGATAAGGTATGTGTCAGGGGTGGTCCCATATAAAGATTAACTTTGTTTGGGTAGTTTTTGAGTTAGCTTCCATAATACGATTTTTTCCTCTTAGTTTATTTTGACGATGTTTTAATAACTTCCTGTCACTGATATTTACATAGTAAGTAGTGTTAAATAAATTTGTGTGGGGTAGGTACAACTAAAAAGTGAAAAATATTTTTTTTTTCCAAAGAAAAACACTACAGAGTGAACAATAACTTTAATTTCGGAATTCGGTGTCAAAATACGAAAATGCGGGAACCCACGACCCCGACTTCCGAAATTAAAGTTATTTTTCACTTTGTTTTTTTTTTTTTTTAAGTCGGGTGTTTTTTTTTTTTGTAAAAAAGTTTTTGTTAGGAAATCTAATAGAGGATCAATTAAATACATGTACACGCGATATAATATCTTACAGTTTACGCCTTATCAACACTTCGCAACTTTCAATTAAAAGTTCAGTAGTTTTAATATTTTGAGAATTTATAGGATTATTTGCAATTTTTTTATCTATTTGGATAAGTATTTTTTCGAGTACCATTTTTGTCGTGGTCATTGACGGATGAGCTGGTATTGAAGTATCTAATGTCTGTAACAAACACAAAATTAAACATGAAATTATTTTTTAAATATTGCGTTCACATCAATGTTTCACCTTGGTTAAAAAAAAAACATGCCTTTCTGCTGGCATTCAATATCAAAATCAAAAGTCAATTATTCAAACTAGGCTGAGAATCGGCACTTTTCGAACGTCAAAATTGCAAAAGACAGTCCCCCCAAAACGCCCGCCCTTCACAACTTCCTGGTGCTTTCGCTGGGGAGAAGAAGAGGCGCAACAAACTCCCCAGCAGCACAGCAGTCTGTTCAGTTAGAAAATACCAAAACCTTGACCAAATTTATCAGGAAATACATAAGTAGTGTTAACCAAATTATTCATACTATTGTTATTATCATTAATAGGTAGGACAGTAGGTAGCTGCCTGCTGGCCGAGCTACTGAGGGTGTGGGTGTAATAAGTTGAGGATGGAGTGCCTGGGAGCAGATACAGCTAAAAGAGAGGTTATTTGTCAGACTCAGACCAGGTCTGCCAACTCATTAGCATCCTGCATGCTGCACTCAAGTCTTGCTGAGATTTCCTATAGAGCATATTCCCTAACAAACAACTCATCCTGATGGTGCTGAGTGTCTGTGTCATACATAGTATTACATAATTCTAATTCACTGTTACAAATCTTTAATTCTTGTATTAAATTTACTTTTTTTTTACTGTGTTTTGTATTTAATTTGTTTCATTTTTGAGTTTTTCTAATTCGTGTGCCTAATGGGCTAAACTCATCTAAAAAGTACCATGGACTCGAAAAGAAGCAGACAAAAAAAGGAGATGAACCAAAAGCAGTCTAGAAAAGTTGCACGTATGAAAACCAAATTAATATACAAATTATTTGCTTATTTTTTACAAGATTTTCACTTCAGGAATTTTGTTTTCGTATCCGGAATTATGATGTTAAGATAAACAATAAATTAACGATTGGTAGGTACATTTCCGTATACTTAGTCATGATGGACGTTTCGTTCTCTTCATTTGTACGAGTTACGTAAGTATGAGCCTTTACATAAAAACATCACAAAAATGATATTAAACTCATAAATAGCTAAATAATTAGTAATATCATAATCATAACGTAGGTACTGTATATGTATTTCATAGTTCCGTTGTGAAAATATTTATTTTTGTGTTTCGTCTCACGCAGATGCAACTGTCAAGGCAGATGACAGACGTACCGGTAGGGATGACGATTATTCCTAAACAAGATCCATTTTTAAATCTACCCGAATCGCAGGAAAGAATCGTTAATAAATTATAATCGTTAATCGTTATAACGATGTAACTACTCCAGCTTCGTATTTAGATAATTATTTTGATGAGTATGAGGAATAATAAAGGTAATTGGTACTTAACACAATGGTATTTCTGCTGATTTTACATGTCAAATACGTAGAATATCTATAGGTATACTTGTTGTAACATTAAATACACCTAATTGAACATACATGAAAAGTCTGTTCATATTATGTGTTTTATACCTTTGTATACATTAGGTAGGTAACTTATTCACTTGTGTAGATCTGGGATAAATTGAAGTTAGTAAAATATAATCTCTATCTGACTGAAGTTGTTTTATTTCGATAACGTCACATCAACGCTGCGAGGCCATAAAAAGCACGATTATTCGTTATTCACGATTATTCACGTTTTTTTTTCAATTAGCAGCTGTTCTCTTATTTTGTTTTTAACTATCTTTGTTGTTTTGTACCTACATGAGTGATCTGTGGTCATTTTATAAGTTGCGAGTAGTTTAGACATAATTTTTAGGTTATCTCCTAATTTGTTTAATTACTTTAAAACTCGGATACTTGTGTGAAAATGAACACTTTTATTTAATAGTATATAAAGCGTAGTCTATAATAAATAAAGATTTATTGTGTTTCAACTTAAGACGGATTTCCATACATCGTTGGTCCATGATCCTTTTGATTTTCTGCATTCTTTAGCTATGCCCATTAAGGCATAGCTAAAGAATGCAGAAAATACTTCTTATACTGGAAAAGCAAAGGAACTTGTCTCTGCGATGACTGAATGGAGGGATAAGAAAATACTGACCGTATTCTGAAGACGTTTATAAAGTTGAGGTGGCATTGTAACTATCCACTCCGGTTGATTGCTTGATTGTTCCAAACTTCTCTTAAATCTTTGCGTAGTTATGGCTAAAAGTGATGGCAGGACTATTTCAGGTTCCATTAGTAAGCCTACTATATTTTCAGCTAACATGTCATAGCCAAGATGGTAAAGTGAAATTACCTGTAACAAAAGTAAAATTAAATAATCTATGTTATTTGCGAAAATGTTTTATTTTCCAGGATTTACACGGTTTTTACCTGCTGACGTCTTATAAAGTCGTTATCAATATTCCATAACTCTGCTAGTAACGTAATTCTTTCAATCCAAGCAAGACATTCTTCACTATTATATGTTTGGTATGGCTCGTCATTTTCCGATGCGGTTATTGTTTCTACCGCAGATCGAATGAGTTTCGTTAAAAATTTCATCCTCGGATTTCTCAACTTTTCAGATGCTTTCATACTTATTTCTCTGTTGTGTATGTTACCAGTTAATGCTTCAAATATATACTGGTAGTCAATATCGTACAGACTATCCAATGGTTTGGACAGTTTTACATTAAAATGACACATATAGTACACTGTACATGATATTTGGTAATTTAAATTCAATATATCGATATTAACACTCTTATTATCCTGTGCCACTTCCACTAAAGAAGGAATACTTTCATCCCAAATTTTCTCGAATTGAATGGCTTTTTTATTTTGAGTGATCGTCAAATTTGAACAGTTCAGGAATTCATATAAATATTTAGACGCAATTTGAAGGAATTTGACCATGGTTGTGCTGTCAAAGCCAACATCTTGAAGACATAATGGATCTTTTGGCAGTCTTCCGACTTTGTTTACTAAGCGACAACTTACTTCAAACACTTGCTTAATATATGTGGACCATATAATGGAATATAGACCTAATCTAATATGCAAATCCGATATACACGTAAGACATTGAAGGACTGTTTCAAGTTGCTCGCAATTCTTCATGGATTTCTGCCAAGCCATAGAATATTCCCAACACATGTTTGCAATTATGTAATTCGATGATGTGCTTAGTGGGAATTGTTGTCTTAATAGAGAAAGCCATTTAAATATCTTAGGATTTTCGTCAACATAGATACGATTGTTTTCTATAAAAAGGTAATCAGAATCATCGTCATCGTTGGTTTCAGGCGATTCCAAACCCATACTGGAATATTTTTCAAGTAATTCGTTAGCAACAACTGATTCAGGAACAACACCCATTCCACATAACCATTTCGCTATTAATTCTGTTACAGATCCTTTCCCTCTTGTGTAAATATATTTGAGATTAATATTTAATTCATTCATTTGCAATTTAGGTAAGGACTTTCCACTGAAGGAGTCTTTGAACATAAGGATGATACTAAGGATCGAAATGTCCTCTAGCTTACCAATTAGTATACCCCATTTAGCATTTTCTTTTGTTACAGACTCCCATATATCATCTTCTATCTCCTGACGTTTAGTTTCAAATATTCTACCAACTGCTTTACAAGCCATTGCAACTATCATGCTCCTCAACGGACAAGGCATGTCTACTAACACATCACGAATATCTTGCCACCAGGGTGATATCTCATTGTAAGCTATATTGGTCGCCTCTTCTATACCATTACACAGGTAGTATAAAACTTGTATGAACTGTTCAATTAGTTCAACACTTATTTCTTCCAAGGGCATGTTCATTAGCTGTATAATTAATAGTTTTACTAATTCCTTTGCGTCTATGTTACACTCTTTCACGAAATCACTTAACCTTGTGATGTCCTTTAATTTAAATATAGATTTAAAAGCGATACTAGCTATATTATTGATTTGGTCTTCTGTTGTATCAGTTTTCAAAGATATGCATTTATTACTTTCATCTAACTTGAAGCACGCAACAAACTCTTTGTAAGTGCTGGTGTTGTTAATGGCAAACTTAACTCTGGCGTGATGTTGTTCCTTGTAATTATTCTCTTGTGCTAAGGTCAACAATCTCTCCAATATACAATTATCGTCCTCCAAAAGATCGAAACATAGGGACTGGTAGCTTTCAGTAAGTTGAACTTTTTCAGTTCTTTCTGTATTTAAATGCATATAGACGTGTATTTTAGTTGTGAGGTCCTCCATGTCATCGGTGTTTTCTCCATTGATATGTCTAAAGAACAAAGTCGCTAACCCAAGATTTGCAAAGTACTTTTTAATTTCGATTTCTTGACCATTCAGTTCATCACTTTCAATGCTATCCCAAAACAATTTTAGACAAGTCATAACAGTTTTAGGGGATATTTCGTATTTTCTTAAAAGCATATCTAAACAATGCTTTTTCAGGTCCAATGTTTTTAATTCTAAGGCTTTTTTTATTAATTCATCGACAAAATCCTCCGAGTCGGTAGAAGATTTTTTGAGGTGCTCACGTAAATCTCTCAAAGCATGAAGATCTTTGGATCTTTGGGAATGTTCTCCTTCCAAGGCATAAAAAAATGGAATATTAAACTTCTTCAATTTTCCGTCTGGGTCTATTAATACACATTGAAATTCGGGTAAATTGAGTTTTTTATATGAATAATTTTTCTCAGCACCAACTAGACCACAAGTGTTGTATAGAAGTAAGCCGTTTTTCGTCGCGGTAAATGCTGCTACTCTGTTTCCTTTTTGCATTAATCTTATATCTATGAGCCCTTTTTTAGGGTTATATATAATTAAAAATATGGCTCTCTTAAGTTCTTTAACAACTGACAGTTGGAGTTTTTTGTCATCCATATCAAATATCTGCAAATAAATAATACACGGGGTTTAAACAGGTCAACGATAATAGTAATGTATTTCAAAAGAAGCAAGAAGCCAATCTTCTTCTTCTTCTTAGCGTGTCTATGGCAAAAATAGAAAAGAAGCCATTTTAAGACTAATGTTTAACCAGATTTGTAGATTGTTCTGTTAGCGTACATGTGATATACAATATACATACTTGAACAAATGCAACCTGAGCATCTCTGCAACCTTTGATGAGTCTAATTAAATGTCCTCGTGTAACGTCTAGAACCGCAACGCGTCCGAAACTGTCGACTGTGGCCGCGAGCCGTCGATCTGGCGACACAGCCACAAGGTTACCGTGTCGCTGCCCATCATATAAGCCGTTGCGCATCGATAAAGGTTCGGAACGAATTAATGGTTCATTTCCAGCCGTTGTGTTGTCTGTAGAGCCCCCTCCGAGCCAGCCCCTTTATTCAAAACAAATAAAAAAACTATTATTTTTGTCAAGTTTATTCTGCAATCCACTTTCTAGTTATAATCAGAAAGTCGTCGTGTGAGATGGTATTAGTGATGATGTTCCAAGCAAGTCTTATAATGCATAATCTCATACTTACGGAAGAGCAGACTTTATTTTATTTGCAACAGCTCTAGCCACATCTTGAAGTGGGGGAGTAGTTCCTCCTTCCAGAGCATAGTGAAAACCAATATATGGCTTAACACCAGCTCCAAGAATCAAAGTGTTTACAGGTGGCACAGAACGATACCTGTAATATTTAAACAGTTTTATTTAGAGGAAGTAGATAGGTAGGCACCTGATTTGCATAGACCTAATATTAAAATGTGTAATAAAAATCAATAACAAAACCTAGTTTTATATTACGTATGAGTTTGGTGTTAATAATTCAATTGGAAAATTCATAAATTACAAAGCATCAAAGGGGGTTAATGATTTTTATATGGATCCATAGCTACTGTCACGCCATTTTGTTTTCATTCAGATTGAGATTGATATTGTGTTATGCAATTAGGGTGCAGATCATATTTAATGTTGCAGTTATTAAAGCATTAAATCTTAATTACCAAACATCGTATCCTCCATAAGTGGATGCTGCTAACAGGTGATCGTAAGTGTTTTTGAGATCTAGTCCTACCACTGCAGCATCATTCATAACTTCTTGATCAGTGAACATCCATTTTCGAATATTGATGCTTCGGCTATCCACTGAGTAGTCCCCCTGGATACCAGCTCGTACTATAAATATGTATCTACTTTTAATCAAAGAAGTTCAGTTGAATGCTTTGTGAATTTCTGCTATAAGTGAGTAAAAATACCTCTGGCAAGTTGCGCTTTGGCATTCCTGAGCGTTTGGTACAAGCTTGATCCTGAGATGATACACTCAAAACTTTGATACAGTATATGTACATCATCAGGTAAAGTTCCATAAGTCCCGGTGTGGCAGGATATTTTCAAAACTGGTTTATCATCTAACTTTTCAAGTAACAGCAAGTGACCAGTATTGGTATAGAATCCAACACTGCCATTTTTAAAGCCAACAATTATACAGAACCAATCAGGTCCATTCTGAAAAAAAAAAAAAAACTGCAAATACAATCTATCTGCCCACTGAAGGGATTCAGAAACATTTTAACTGGGCAGGTAAGGGTGATCATACACTCTAATACCCGACAGTGCGCAAATAACGCGACCCCGGGCGTGATTTGAATTCAATATAAAATGTAATCCACCTAATGGTAAATCCAGTCTATAAGGGATAGGTATGGATAAAATATCTTCTTATTTTGTTGCCGCCCCCCTTAGGGGCCCCTTGTAGGCCTCCAGCGCCTACAAGCCCCCTTGTAGGCGCTGGAGGCCTAGAGAGGGGCGGTAAGGGGCCCAGAAAAAATTGGGGTGTTAAAGTTCATCTACTTAATATTTTAAAATTTACTGAAATTAAAACCTTCCTACTACACAACATCGGTCATTTAGTTCATATTTATTTTCTGCCCTGTTTGATTGTATAAAAACCAAAAATATTTAACATAGGTTTCGTAAGACAGCCCATCAAGTCATCAACAATAGATAGTAAGCAATCAAGTTTTAACAGGTTTTTGTTAAATTACGTGATTTGTGCAATACTGTATCAATGGGCTGGTTCATCGGTACTTGTTCTTACTTGCTCAGTACGATTGAGCGTCGAATGAGATACCTAAACGAATTTGTTCATGTTTGTCTTATTCCTGTCAGTTCGTGCTGTATTTCAATCCTATTTAATAGCACATAACCACGGACTAGAAAAAAAAGCAGGACTCCGCGCCACGCGTATCGAAAGTGAAAGTGAAAAAGAGGCAGTTGTATAACTCGATTTTACAATCTGTTTAACTCTGTCATAAAATTCTTGGAAAACAAAGACACAGAATTGCGAGACAGCCTCATCACATCAAAGAATGATATTGCGTAATTGACAGACCTGTAAAAATTGTTCAATGATATAAATCTCCAACTTCAAGGTGATGACTAGAACTTAATTAAAACAAAAAAGGTTGTTGCTACTTTCGTAGCCAAACTGCTGTTACACAAGAAGAATATCGGCAGACATGAGTTCCACAATTTTCCCAATTTATCAGTATCCTGCAACAACAATGACTTGTTTGCCTGCTGCCAACATTTGGAAAACCACTGCAGTGATTTCTTTGAATGATTCTGTGACATTTTTAAATTGGAAATACCAGAGAGGGTGGTGGATCCTTTTTCAAATATCAACACAGCAATATTAGCCCAGCTGGAAAAAGAACTTATAGAACTGACAACGAATCAGGAAATAAATATCAAATTCAAAATTGGATACCAAGAATTTTGGCTACAAAAGCCAGTCCCGCATGTGTACCCTGGATTGTGGTTGATCATTCAACAATTTTTGATAGCATTCCCATCGTTATACTTGCGTGGACGTGGATTTAGTGCTGTGGCAACGCTGCTTACTATAAAGAGAAATTGTTTCATCTCAGCTACTTGCAGCTGTTTTAAGTAAATTCGAACCTGATATCAACCAATTTGTTAAAAATTTTCAGATTCATCCTTGAAATTAGATTAGTTTTTAAATTGAACTATGTTTGTTTTAATTTGAATAAAAAATACTGTTAATATTTTAGTTGCTCTCAATGGAAAAAAAGTCTTGTTTATAATGTAAGTTTAAACTCCAGACCAGTAATATAGCACACTATAATTAAAGTAATGAATGCCATTGTGGTTTTAAAGATATAAAAATGATGAGATGTTATTTATTATAGTAAATCATATGTATGTGTTTATAACCTATTTATGTATGTCTAGTTTTTTTTTTTTTTTTTATCATCATCGTGTCAACCAAAGCACCTGCCATCTAATCTCTTCACCACCCTTGGTTGACTGGTAGAGAATGCCTAAGGCATTAAGTCTGCCTTTGTACCTTTTGTGCGAAAAGTTTAAATAAATAAATAAATAAAGATGTAGTAAAGTAAACAAAAATTGGGGGTGCTAAAAAATAATTGCTTTTCAAAGTGTGTGAATTATCTTTATAATTATTATTTTTTTTTTCAAATTAACTAATTTTTTGCCCCACACTAGGAATTTCTCCTATATTGTGGGTGCGTTTACAAACATTTAAAGTCACATACACAAACAGCCAGACCCGGAACAACCACTTGTAGGTCATACAAATATTTGTTCCATGCAGGATTCGAACCCGCGACACGCGGCGCAGCAGTCAATCGCTTAACCACTGCGCCAACCTCTGAAGTAACTAAAAAACCACGTTGAAATAAATATTATAGAACACAAACTACTGCACATGAGGCTGATATTATGTCAAGGATTTTCATTTATCTAAATGTTGCTAACAGTATTAATAAAATGTAGGTATGTTTACCTGAGATGATTGTTGCGATGGACATATAGGTAATGCCAACACCACTGTTATTTCTGAAGGTAGAGTCCCACTCCATGATATAAGAAATGTGTGACTGTTTGTTTGGCTAATCCATTGATTAGCAAGTAGACAGAGACGATTCTTATATCCAACTGCCAACAAACTGCTGCAGGAAGACAGAGAAATGGAACACTGTGGCAGCCACTTTGTGTCTGAAATAAAATTGTAAACATTAAAATAAAAAGAATTAACTAAGACGACCCACTGACCATTAAACGTATTAAGTAATTAATCTCATAACAAAAAATACCTTCTTTTTCTGATATAAACAAAGCTCTTGCTAAACTGGATATATCGCCACAGTCAGCTATTTGTTCCACTTGACAAGACATTTTCAAATAACAAATTATATCATTGTATTTAATTAAATAAATGTATCTGTAGGTATTTTATTAGCTAAACAGTAAACACTAATCATACAATCCAAGAATGCAATGCTACCAACAATTAAAGTAGAGAAAATAAGAAATTAATTTGTAAGGCAAACACCAGCTGTGAATTGCTGTCAATGGCTGTCATGTCACAGACTACATAGAGATGTCCTTTACAAGGTAAAGAGCACAGATTACTATTTAGTAAGTATTTTGTGAAGAGTGCATGGAATTAGTGTGTACCATATTGTACGACTGGATTCCTTGCATTAATAATAGTCTCAGCTTTTCCATCGTGTCCTGTTTTTTAAGTAAATATGGGTCCACCTTATGAGAAAAGGAGTCCTCCTTTTCTGCTGCAGCTGCTAAGCTGTTGTAGTGTGCCCACACTACAACAGCTTTCTCTTTCAAACACGACTTTTGATGGCGTTATTAGTTCCAAATTCAGCCAGGCGCTAAAAGATCCTTGTATGTATAGTATATGTATGTATGTACATATGTCTATGGTATGTACACACAACTATACACGAATTCTTAGGGTGCGTTCCAAGTTGCGCTGTAATCGATTTGAGAGTGCTTATTCCCGTTCCGAATTAGTGTGAGTGCGATTACGAAGTCCCTTAAATCATCTTAGATGACGTCATGACATGTGCCATCTTGCAATAACGCCTACCATGCTATAAAATAATATCACCGTGAGTGCTGGCAAAAATGACAGTGTGTGTTTTGTTTTGAGTTGATATCTTTAATAGGGAAGATGCAGATATACTATTTATCAATATTTTGTGACTAAAATGTTAAAAAAAACATAAAAGAAGGACCACTGCAACGTTTTTATTTTAGTTTATATTGATTTTTAACAATAATTACGAATTAAAATAACGTGAAACGGAACGTATTTTAATCCGCCAATCAGCGTCTAGTGACGTCACTCATGTTATGATGACTTATTTAAGGTTATAGTTGTGAACGTAAACAACTTTTATTGCAGAAATTAATCGCATTTTTTTAATAAAAATGGGTTGGGTTCATAAAAGCAGATCCCAGGAATCTGCCGAAAGTTAATGTTGGTGATCTTCACAGCATCGAATGACAGTCTAAAGAATAAATTGTCATCCCTCTTCGCAGCTTGGAACCACTTTTTTCTCAACTTCGGGTCAGAAGGTCCAGTTAAAAATATTTTGTTTGGAAACTTAGTTGAAGTCGATGGACACATTTTCACAAAACACGAATCAACTCGGCTTATTCTCGGGATATTTGTGGCATTGTTATGACAGCCTGTACACAATATTAATCTCAGTTTGAATCATTTTGAACACATTTTTCGAACATATGAAGCAATAGATTAGGAATATGCTTATATTGCTAATCTATTGCTTCAAATGTTCGAAAAATGTGTTTGGTCAACAAGGTAAAAAACGCAAAATGTTCTTCAACTGTCAAAATGAAACCCATTGCTACTGATAGTGTGTTACGCAATTACCTTGCTGAGGTTGGTGGCTACTTAGTCCATTTTTTTTATAATTTACAGTAATTTACATGTATTTATTCAAAAAATATCTCGAAAGTTGAAAATTACGCAACTATGAAAGCCAGCGACGACCAAATATGGCCAGTGACAGACCGGAGTGACGTCATCGTAACTGTAGATCGTTTTCGCGCGAAAATTTAAACTGTCAGTTTGAAACCGCAATTTTCTTCAGTAAATTATAGTATTTAAATGTTTTATTATACTCTTGGTATATTCTACATGAAATTCATTCAAATGAAGGCAAAAATAAAAATATTGCATGTTCTCTATTAAACTAACGTGGCATTCTCGAAATTGTGCTTCTGACTGACGCCACCTAACCAAAGAAGAAGAAATGTGGTGTATACACAAAGAAATACTGTTATCCAACCATGAGTATTCAAGTGAACAAAGTTTTGACATTGAGCGAGCACTGTGAGCGCGATCGGTCTTTCTCTACTTCTCTAGCTCTCAGCTGTCATAATCGTGTTATCTAAATCGAAACTAGCGATGGGCGTTGAATCAACGAACTAGTTAAATCAACGTTGATGTCTCTTCAACGGGATTAACGTTGACCGTGTACAAATCAACTAGTTGAATTCGTCAACGAGTTACGAGACAACGACGTTTATGAATTCAACTCGTTTGACGAAACGAGAAACTGAACCCAACGTTTTGTTATTTTCAACGTACGTAAATTATATTTCTTTAACAATAAAACTCCCGCTACGACGCGATAATAATGACAATAATTTGAACTCTAAATAACGAATACAAGATTTGATATTTATTTAGTAATTTGATCAATGTCAATATTTTTTAAAAAAAAGTAAAGGATGACATTATTAATTCTTAAAATTATCATATTCGTGCGCGGAATGAAACATTTCCGCGCCGGCGGGCCTGTGACTGTAGGTAGTAGGTAAAGTCATCATAAAATGTTATACAATTTCATTAGGTAAACTGCATCAAATTGTTCGTAAATTAACATTACAATTGCATACGTTAGTAAAAGCGTTTAGGCGTTTATCGTTCATGCAAGTTGCCGTTCGTAACACGTTAACTCGTTGACGAAATTAACTAGTTGATCAACTAGTTGACAAACGCAATTCAACGTTAACGTTTCGTTGACGGAAAAACCTTCAACGACCCATTACTAATCGAAACGCAAATTATTGATGTGAGCGATTATGGCATAATTCGGAATGCAGTCTTATTGGTGAATCGTCCATTTTTCTTTCAAATGTCACATTGTCACTCTTGCTTGGATCTGTCACTTAGCTTCTTCGACTAGACTGGACTTCACTCTATTTTCTGTGCTCTATTTGTAATTAAAATCAGTGTTGGAATCCAATCATTCTTATTGCAGAGTTATTGGATATACCGAATAATTTTGTGATTCTTTGTATTTTACATATCTTGTGATTTTTATGAGTACAGAGGTGATTCCTGATACATTATATATTGTTGTAAATACAATAATATGTTCATATTCCTGAAGGATACTGATTGATCACTCCAAATTTTAAGTTAGTGGGTAAGTATCACATTTTATAATGATTACAATACAGCGGTGTGTAAGAATATTCTGTTAACCGTGTGTCGCTACAGTAAAAATAATATTCGAGCTTATTATGGTTTTATAAAATGTTGACTTGTGTTGTTTTCATGTTCATTTCCTGATCCAAAACAGGTTATTTATTCAGTATCTCAAGAAAAATTACGCGTTTCATTTTTGAGATTTTAATAAATATATTATTGCAATCTGTCTGGATGAACACAAGCTGCATTTTACATAAAAAATAGCACTTCGCCCGCGACTTCGTTCGCGTGGATTTCGTGTTTTCCTCACAAATTCCAACACTCATTCCAGCCCTTGAAAAGTTAGTTTAAAAAAATTAATGATTAATTACGATCTTTTTTATAATCATTTAGATAAGTATTTGCACCAAGTCTCATGATTATAGATCAAAGGATTAAGATTTTTCAATAAAATGTAACCCTCTTTTCATCCCAGTGAGACTGGAATTTTTTCATTATTGTTTGTGACATTTCCAGTATTAGACTGCTAGCAATGCCAGAGAATATTGTTTAGGAGTTTTAGGGAATAAAGCAAAAAAATGCAGTTTTTGGCATTTGAACCTAGGAGGTTTTAGAGTTGATGTTCTCTTTACAAAAACATCTACAACATTAAGTAAAGCAATTATGAGGCCGACTACAGAACTCTTATGAATTAATAATAAATCAAGGTTTTTAGCTACTAATATGTACCAGATAATATGTTCTTTGTCATTACAAATATGTGATATACTTAGTTTCAAATATTAAAACAATACAAATTTATTAAAGTAGTGATTGAAATGTCCATGCAAGCTGTCTGTTGTTGGACCCTTTGTAGAAAACATACCTATATTATTTTAGCAGCTGCATACTTTTGTCAACCATGCTAATAGTGTTAATATTTTTACTTGCAGAGTATACAAATATATGGCAATTGTTTTGAAATGTAATGTAATGGGGTGCTTACACAGCAAGAAGGAAACTTCAGACTTGCATCCTAATGTGTTTCGTGTCGTAAACATTGATGAAAATGGTGCCGATTTATGTTCTGGTCAGTTAGAGATTACTGAATCTGATATAATATTGTATCGGGAAGGACGAGACTCTACTGTTTGGCCTTTACACTCATTAAGAAGATATGGATTTGAAGGAGATATATTCAGTTTTGAATCTGGTTTGTATTTACAATATCTACATTAACCCTTAAATGCATGATTTTTACTTTTTAAGCAAACTTAATTTATTTGGATGTAAGATTAGCTGTATAGGAAGGAAAAATATCAAAAAAATATATATTCATAAAAATAATTTTATTTCTCTTTAAATGGGTTGTTGGAAATTTACATCTTTATGTAATCAGAACTAACCTACTGGGAACAAAATGTCCAATGAGATAATAAACTCATTATGGTATTAGGCAAAGGTTAATAACATTACATTTAGAACAATGTATAGTTGAATATCCCTTACAATTGGGGAATCCCCATGCTCTGTGGAAACGAAAATATGTCATTGAATTGGTTGATGGAAATTTCCACCACAATGCATTTAAGGGTTAATACTTTTTTACCAACCTTTACTATTGCACTAATTGCCAAGGATCTTGCTCCATCACTTTTCACATTTGTCACTGAGTTGTTTTTTCTGACCAATTTTGAACTAAATAAAATAAATAATACTTATGTAGCTGGGTTATCAATATGAAGTCATCCCTCAAATTTCTGGTGCACCCTGGACACCTAACACTTGGTAACACAGACTGGGTATTTCTCAAGATTCATCCTGTTAGCCTTTTTTATCAATATAAAGTAGGTATGTAGATGTTTTCAATCCTTGGACATAAATGTCCTCCTTGATATTCTTATGTTATTCTATAGAAATTAGGCATTTATTTTTTTTGTACAGAGTAGTGCCTTGCTTGCTTGCTGTCCCTTTATGTGGATGTACCATAGGTAGACCTCTGCCTCTCTCTTTAGGGATTCCCGGGCGTGATGTTATGTGTGTGTTGTGTGCCTTAATTCGTATAGGCTGCCTTAAGGACCTAAGATGACCCTCTGAACAAGATTTGAATCAAATAATTACACTAATAACAATGCAATTGGCAGGCCTGTTGGTCTAGTGGTCAGTGGCCCTGACTACTATATGCAAGGTTGTGGGTTCGATTCCCACCCAGGAAAAGCGCACAATCACTTCTTCTTTGTCAGGGTTTAATTTATCTATAATATGTATGTATTTAGAAATATATATGTATGTTTATCAGTTGCCTAGTACTCATAGCACAAGCTCTGCTTGGTTTGGGACTAGATGGCATTTGTTTCATAGGTAACCCTACCACTATAAGTTCTCTACTATTTATAATGTATTTCTTATTTGTCAGTAACTAAATTAACAGTTCCTTGATAAAGAATAATAACAAATTTTTCAATGCCCTGTTTTAGTTTACACAAGAAAAAAATAAGGTAGCGAAACTCCACAGATGTGACGGGTATCAATGTCTTAACATGTTTAAAAAAAAAATGTTTTGTGCAAAAACAGATTTGTAAACTGATATTTCAAGTAACACACTGCCTGCAGTTGTTACTACCATAAAAAAGAACTAACTTGTTTTGTATTATAATTATTGCGAAAGAGTGGCCAAGAGTATCTTGTTGATTTTTACTGATTTACTAATTTCAGGAAACAATCTTGTAAAAAATTTAAATATTTTAAGAAGATTTGAGATTAAAGTTGAGGTAAACACTGAAAATGACAACACTATCTGTGAATAAATATTTTACTCATTTCATGTTACTGTCTTCAGTGGTACTGTACAATTCTAGCACACTGGATGTCCTTTATGGTCCTTACTAGCCAGTGTCTACATGACTTAAAATACTGCTTTATATAACAAAAATATGTTTTCGGTTTTCAGGTAGACGGTGTGAGACTGGAGAAGGTATATATGCATTTCGCTGTCGACGAGCATCTCTGTTATTTCGCACACTACAACAACAAATTCAATTAAGGAATGTGATTCATGACTCCGTGCCATATCCTGTATCCAGATTAACTCCATCTCCTCAGGGCAGGCAAACATTACAGGCTAGTGTAGTTCATCGCTCTTCCATAGACAACGGCCAGCCAGACAATGCGCGCCCGGCGGTCAACAACAACCTCCCAAATATTATGTCTAACACATCAGTTCCACGTAATGTTAATCAGTCACCTCGATCACCATCAAGCGCGGATATATTAGAGGTAATGCCGTTATATCCAAGATCTCAATCTAGTACCAATCAAGTCACTAATGTCTATCAGCTCAGAGATTTTAAGAGAGAACCCAATAATAATCAAGGTGAGGCGCCGACGCCTGATAACCGTGCAACTGAAATCAGACATGTTTACTCAAATGATATAAATAGAGATTTAGCTTTCTTACGGAGCACGTTGCGGCAAGAGGCTGCTATGAATACGATGAAAGAAATAGAAGACGAAAATATATTCCTTGAAAGTTTACATAAAAATACTCCAAATAACAAACAAATAAATAGTCCTTTATCCCCAACACTGAGTAACTCGAGTGAACACTACGCCCAATTGAGTCTAGAACAACAACAACAACAACAACAACAGCAGCAGCAACAACAAGAATCTGCTAGGATGTACATGAACATTGTACCCAATGATGCAGAAAATGATAAGAATGATACCGTGCCTACCACTCCCTTGACACCAAAACAAGTAGAATATTGTAATTTATCCGTGGGGAATAAACCGGAAATAAACACATACGCAAATTTATCACTAGGTGATATGGGCGATAGTATTAAAAACACACACAACCAAAAATTCTCAGAGTCGGATACTTTTGCTTCTATGTCCCCTGTCGAGGAATTGGAAGTCAACTATGCAATATTAGACATTGATACGAATAAAGAAATTGTAAAAATGACAAGGGATTTAACTTCTCCAGAGAGCCAGTCCTTTAGCAGTTCTAAAAACGAAAGCGTAGCTTCGTATTCCTCGCAGCCACGTGGACGTCTTGTATCGCAGTGCAGTGTAGAGAAAGTGAGTCTTGCCAACAACCCCGCAACGGCACCGTCTGCTGCCGTCGGTTATACGACTATTGACTTTGATAAAACCGTCGCGTTAACATCTGTAGCCGCTGGAACAGATTGCGATGCAGATGGCAATCGTAAGACTAGACATAATTCCTGTAATATTATTTTCGGAAGTCCAGCCAGTAATGACAAAACAAAATAAAAGTTTAGTATTGCACCCTATAAAAATAAATATTTTAAGGCAAGCCGCACATTTGATAACAATTTGTATCGCACGTAAACGCATAACACTGGTTGTGCGAGTGAAGTGTGGATGCTGGTTACGACTTTTTCGTCACTGGTTTTACGTTAACGTTTCGCACTGTAACGTAAAATATTCTAACTAGATGGGATTGTATACAGAAATCCACTCTACAGATCGTATTATTTAAAATTGCGCGCTCCTTTATTTCATTTGCCCACACACATGTAAAGTATGTCAATACGCTTGAATTCACCACCCTAATTGGTTGTTCACTCACTGTCACCGACAGTCCCTATGGTCATCGTAACAGTTACAGAACAATTTGCATGTTTTAACAGTCACCGAACATTTTGCAGTAAAGCAGGCGCGCAGTTTTAAATGAGATAATCTATACCCGTTGCACTTGGTGGATTCTTTTGTCCGTTTTCGCCATACCCAAATTCGGACGTCAGTATACTCCGATTAGACCTCTTTGAGAAAGAGCTCGTCTGGAGAAGTAGGTACCTATTACGTCCATACCCACTTCTGCCGCCAAGCACTATATTTACATAGTTTTAACTTTTGGGATGGCAACGCACCTGTGGAATCGGTGAAGAGTTGTTATCAGGTGAACAATCTGGGGTTAAAAAAAAATCGAAAACTAGTCCAAATTGCGGCCGGCTTATACAGGCTATACTCGTACATAAATGCCAATATTTAACGAATATTTGGGGTGCATTATTAAGCAGTAGTTCATCATATACAGGAACTAATTAATGTGGTACAGCTGTATTAATTGGATATCATCACACATTTTGAAATGCCCTAAGGAAAGAAAACGTCCTTTTTTGGACAACATAGGTGGTTCAAATGTATTAGTTATCCATACTAATATTATAAATGCGAAAGTAACTCAGTGCCAAAGAAAGCCGATTAAGTACTCAAAAATATTACCATACATGATTATTTTTAATTGAATGCCAGATTTTTGTGGTAAGTGTCGAGTTGCTATGGTAGTTTAAAATACCCAGTAACATTGTCGTCCTAATTAAAAGTCAATGACCAAAATTGGTGCTCTTTTTTTGGCGGCCATTAATGAAACTTTATACATTAATGAAAAATATGTTGTATCTAATTAATAATTTTCGGATTTTTCCCTTTACTACTAGTAGCTTCAATCTTTCAACCGTTCAAGGGACTAATTACTTCTACCCGTTCACGAGAACAAGGGTCCTAACAGTTGGACAGAAAATTGACCCTGTAAGGATGACTTTTTTTTTTTTTTTTAAGTTACCAAACCCTTAAAAGGCACCACTGCTCCGTACATTTTGGTGATTGGCTTTTGTTCTTTGCTACTAAATACAGTGTAAACTCATATTAATCTATTTACTTATCGAAAACTTGTTTCCTGAAGTATAATCATAAGTTATTTTTATTTAAAACCTTCGGTTCCAGTACCATGCATATACAAGTTTTAACTTAAATAACGCACAACATCATAAGGGTTCATTGTACTAGTCATTATGAACAACTTTTACTATGGGACCAAAACAGAAATCGCGAAAAAAAAATCAGCTGTTCCCTACATTTTGACTAGTTATGCGAACATAAATGTAGGGAATAGCTGATTTTTTTTTCGCGATTTCATGTTTGGTCCCATAGTAAAACTTGTTCATAATGATGAGTACAATGCCCCTTAAGAGGTTGTGCGTTAATTCTGGGACATGTTGTACACTGTATGCCAATGATACCTACCTTTTAATCATTACTATAAGTAGCCTATTGTTTATGAGGCTTTATAGTACCAATGTTTTTGTACATTGATTATACATATTATATTAATTATTGTGTAAAGAAAAAATATTGTTTCAATTAGATAGGGCATAATGTTCAATTTTGTGGATTATGATAATGCATTATTTAAATGTTTACGAAATGGTTTCGCCAGTAGTTTAGATTTGTTAGTGTGTAGATAGGTGCTTTATCTGTGAAATTGAGAATAAGGTGCTCAAAAAGTATGGGTCTAACCTAAACATTACTATGCGTTATGTGAACACAGCATATAGTTACTTGTTGTAGTATATGACTCGCCTAACCACTTTTAATTACACACTTATCAGCCAAAAAATGACAATACCAATGTTTTTATTTTATTTATTTTTTATAAAATTGTACATCAACAACATAATCTTTGTCCTGAATCCTGATTACAATTAATTTGTACATATAATTATGCTACTAGGAGATGTATAATTGGCACTGTCTAGGCAAAGCTGCCCAGTTTGTAACATTATAGACTCGCCTGAACCTTCAGGATGAATTTTTCATCAATTTGCAAACTGTGTACCCCATATGGACATTTATACCACAACGTGTTCAAAATGTATGTACCTAAATGTCGAAATGTGAATTTATTTGGGAAATTTAATACAAGAATAACTGGTCTCTAACAGACTTTAAAATAATGTTTTAATTTCATAAATGAAGGCTTCTCTCATGGTTAAGTTTCAGAACAAAATATTGCGTCATAACATCCATTTGTTCAGAGCATAGCTGACTGTGCATTATAAACCGGGTGCACTCCTTTAAATTAAGAGAAAATGCACAAAATTAATTTTAAAAATTGTTAGTAACAAAATTTTTCTTACTCTTAACGCATATCTGCGATGCTGCACTTTGACTTAGCTAATTAACACTTTGCGGGACACTAAATGTCCCCAAACGTAATGACAATTAAACTTCTATTGTATCGTTTAGTGTCCTTCAATCAACCAATTGATTACCTCATACAAATACAGTTAATCCAGAAAAGGTATGCGCTTTGGGAATCTTCGTGTTTCCGATTTAGTTTAAAAGGCAAACCATCTAAGTCTTGTACTGCCACGCTTTGTCGTAGTGCACCATTACGTGTCTTCATGAAGCTTTCTCTCTGTTGGGTTTGCTTCTCTGGTCGCATTGTCTTCTTTTTTATTACAAAGAGTTGTTTATCTCTAAGTTTGTAATCCTGGTAATACAAAAATGTAGCACTTCTATGGTTGTAACAGGTCCATATTAAATATCATCATCGTGCGATCGTATTTCCGAAGATCTGCTGCGGTTGGTTGAATGGTTTATCAACAGCCAATAGAAGCAGTTTGACAATTTGTCACATTAATAAATTGAGGAGCGTCGGAACAAAAACCGATATGTCTTAATTAAGACATTATTTTTTTTTTCTGTTACAAAATGTTTAATTATACACCCTTCAGAAAAGAAATCAATTAAAAAACAGTTACATCCATCTTAAAAAAAATATCAAAATACTGAGGTCAAATCAAACCCGACAAATACATTTTTAAATTCAACATGTTCATGTTGTTGGATTAAAAATCGATAATTCTTATTAAGTTTTACACAATTCAACAATGGTCGGTTCAAATTCAATTCAGTTTAATACCGACATAACCATTTTGGTTTCGTCAAAAACCGATATATCCAAATGATCGCGTCAAAAACCGATATATCCATACTTGTCCGCCAAGTATCTCCCTAAATTAAGTATCTACCCTCCGTCAAGTTTCACACATCAATCGATGTCACTTTAACTGCAAGTTGACATGCTATAATTTTCCACTTTTGTAACATTAAAAAACTTACAAGCTTTTTTTTAATTTGTGAAAAATATGGTAAATTCGATATATCGGTTTTCGTTCCGACGCTCCTCAATTATGCGATCATTTTCGTTTGAGACCCTCACCCTTAACAAAGTCAAAGTGTGGTCTGTAAGTCTGAAAACTGAATATAAAGTACACTTGTAAAAATCCGATATCATTTAATTACGCTATTGTTTTTTTATAGCAAAAATGCATGCAATGTTGAGGCACAAATAATATGATTAAATTTTTCGATATTGAGAGCCAAAAGACCGTTCAGTTTCATGTTGATAATTTTTTTTTATAATACTGTGTTAGTGAATATTTTGTTGTTATTGTGCGCTTTTATAATTTCTAATGTGACGATATTATCGTGGACGTCCTCGGCGTCACGATGACACGGGAAGTAAAATGTATGGAAATATACAACGTGTCCCAGAAATCAACGTCAAGCCGAAAACGGGCAATAGGCCAAGTCGTGACAGCTATTAGAAAAATATAAAAAAAAATCTTGGTCATGTACTTTTCGAATTATAAGCATTCAAAAATAAATCTCAAAAAGTGACACCCTGTGATGGTTTTTCAAGTCCTGTGACTACATTATTAACATTTCGGTAGTTTTTTTCTCTGTGATGTAACCATGAATAACCCTTCTGTAAATTACAGTTAAAAGTAAAACGTAACTGCCTCAGTTCTAAATTAAATGTTAGATTTTTGCCCAATATTGAATTCAAAATAATGACATCACCCAACTTTAACCGACTGTACTGAAAAAAAAATCTACTACACTATTTTGGCAAGTAACTTTAAAAGATGGCGCGTTTAGTCAGGATTCCAAAATGGTATAACACATACTAATTGCTACTTCTTAATTGAGAAAAAACATTTTTTTTTTATGAAGCCGTATTTCATAAAAGTTCGATTGAGACGAAGAGTGACGTTATTTTGACTAGTGTGAGCGAGAAAGATTCATTTTAGCTAATGTGAGGTGACGCTACTTTGACAAGTGGGAGCGAGATAGATAGTGACGCGACTTTTATCTAACTAAGAGGGAGACGGATTGACACATCATTTCATATGTGTGAGTGAAACAGATAGAGACGCTACTCTGGCTAAACAGGGATGCGTCGGCAAATTGTGCAATACTGCAGTACGTTACGCTCTTTCGTTGACTGCACATCTTTTTGTATTCGTATTGACTTCGTACTTACAACTGTGGCTTTGTTTATTGGACTTGATTTGCATTGTAATTTGGATTTATCTGCACCGTTTCTGACAACCCCGGACTTGTTTTAATCGCAACCCCGTGTTTGTGTAGTGTTTTATCATGCCATCTCGATACACCGCACAGGAAAACGCCAACATGCATCTCATTTATGGAGAATGCTTATGCAACGCCAATGCCGCAGCAAGAGTGTATCGTGAGAGATACCCGAATGCTGAGCGTCATCCCGATCATCGAGTATTTATTAATGTGCATCGGTCATTATCAGAGGGTCGATTTCCTAGCCAAATGGTTAGCGAGGGAAGACCCGTTATGCCCTACGAAGCCGAAGTCTTGCAAGCAGTTGAAGAAGACAGAAGTATCTCAGTACGTGGAATTGAACAGAGCATAGGAGTCCCCAAAAGTACTGCACATCGTATTTTAAAAAAGAACGAGTTTCACCCATACCATGTACGACGATTACAAAGTCTGCTACCCCGAGACTACCCAGAGAGAGTACGATTTTGTCGAACGATGTTGCAGAGGCACCGAGAGGACCCGCGATTCTTTGAAAAAATTCTATGGTCCGATGAATCAACATTTAAAAAGGACGGTTACATGAACCTCCACAATTTGCACGAATGGCACGGGGTAAATCCAAATTTGATGCGGGAAGATAGATCTCAGTACCAGTTTAAAGTAAATATGTGGACGGGAATTTTGAATGGTAAAGTTATTGGTCCAATCGAGCTGCCGGAGAATTTAAATGCCCAGGGTTATTTGAACTTCTTACAGAACCAATTACCAGAATTATTGGAAGAAGTGCCACTGAACATTTACGGCAGCATGTGGTATCAACAAGATGGCTGCCCAGCGCATTATGCTCTCACTGTACGAGAGTTTCTCAATCGAGAATACCCCGATAGGTGGATTGGGCGGGGTGGTACAATTTCGTGGCCTGCCCGTTCACCCGATTTAAACCCCATAGATTTTTTTTACTGGGGTACGATAAAGGATAAAGTGTACTCTAAACCAATTCAAGATTTAGACGAGCTGCGCCAAAGAATTGCAGAAGCCGCTGAATACATCAACTCAAGAAGACGCCCGTCTTATTACGCGATCATTTTTAAAGAGATGTAGAACTTGCATTGCAGCTGAAGGAAAACAGTTTGAACATTTGTTATAAAACTTTGTAAATCTGATTTAATAAAAATTATAATAAAAGAAATCCAACGACTGAATTTTATTTCAAATGCACCTAAAACCAACAATGTACTTTTTTTCCTCAATTAAGAAGTAGCAATTAGTATGTGTTATACCATTTTGGAATCCTGACTAAACGCGCCATCTTTTAAAGTTACTTGCCAAAATAGTGTAGTAGATTTTTTTTTCAGTACAGTCGGTTAAAGTTGGGTGATGTCATTATTTTGAATTCAATATTGGGCAAAAATCTAACATTTAATTTAAAACTGAGGCAGTTACGTTTTAACTTTTAACTGTAATTTACAGAAGGGTTATTCATGGTTAGATCACAGAGAAAAAAACTACCGAAATGTTAATAATGTAGTCACAGGACTTGAAAAATCATCACAGGGTGTCACTTTTTGAGATTTATTTTTGAATGCTTATAATTCGAAAAGTACATGACCAAGATTTTTTTTTATATTTTTCTAATAGCTGTCACGACTTGGCCTATTGCCCGTTTTCGGCTTGACGTTGATTTCTGGGACACGTTGTATAATATTATAAAAGCGCAAATACGTTTTATGGGATAAGCACACATGATTGTTACACCGAGTTGAAAGACTATTTATTGGAGCTTTTTGTGAAACTGATGACTATTTTTTAGTCCTATCCCTAGCTATCCTAGCTTTAAAAATGTAAGAACCAAAGACTTTTATTCCAACCCTTCCGATATATTGTGATGTTTTATGTTGTCTTTTATTTGACTGAACAGTTTAAAGTACGACTAAACATGAGGATGTGGTTTAGATTTTAATTATTTCTACATGAAGTGTGCCATTTGAAGTAAGTAAGGAGTAACGAAATTTAATAATAATTTATTATATATAATATAATTATTTTAGAAATGCTGTGTATATAATACTAAAAGTTAAGAAAAGCTACCTAGTAAATATATAATTTCGAAATATTAATTGGACAGATACACACATAGACAGATAATAGACCTGTATAAGGAAAATATAAGATATTGTTCTTTCATTTTTTTGTTCTTCCTTTCTCCTAAACCTCTGATCAGTAACAAATTAATTGACAATCTAATATACAGGTTGTTTTTAAATATTTTGTCGGTTGTTAAAAAAAAAAAAAAATGCTTTTCCATATATTTTGATGGCGTAGGAATTGCACTTTTGCAGGAAACAGCAAATGTTTTTATTAAGTAACCGAAAAAAAAAAATCAACGCCGGGTGTCCAGAATCATGTACTGAATCCGATGTGCCTGCCACCCGGTATTGATCTTTATTTCAGACGTAACGATATTTTCGTGTTAACTTTTTCTATTAGTAGTTATTAATGAAATCTAATTGTCTACCTACATACTCTAGTCTCTAGAACATCAATACAGCATACTGAATCGCATAGCAATAACATTTAGTTAGTTACTTGCTTGAAATTCTCATCTAATGTCATTTTTTGATTAATCTGATCAAACATTACAACTAGGTTGTTTTAAAATTAAGCAAAATTTGACAGGCAATGGTAAAAATGTTTATTACTAGTAAGTTTCACACGAGGGGTTCCTATTGAGACTGCTTGAAGCGAGGCTTCCGGGGAAATCTGCACAGCTATTCACAACCATTCGATACGGTAGCGTCACGTCAGGCCTCCGTCACTCCATGTACAGACGCCAGCACATCAAGCTACTACAATCCGTCAGATTTCTTTAATAGATTTTCAACTTTATCGCTAAAGCATAAGGTTCAAAGTTGATTGGGAAAATCTGACAGTTTCGGGTAGCTTGATGTGCTGGCGTCTGTACTTGCGCGCTATTATTACCTACCGCCCGGACGAGCGGTCTCGGGTCGTTTGCGGACCAGATTCAATGCGGTTTTCGCAAGCGAAGCGCACGCACGTTGTTCAATGTTAATCGTTAAATTCATTCTCATTAATACATAGGCACATTATATTATAGCAGTAGGTATTGAACATTTTCTACTGAGTGAAGTATCTGTTACGTAGTAACTATTTAGTAATCTGTGGTCAGGTGAGGTAAGTAGGAGACGAAAAACAAATCTCATAATTTTTGACGCTGTTAAAGATTAGTTAATGCGGGAACAGATTATTTTATGCTATTCGTTGGCATCTTCCATTTATGGTAGGATTCATCTGAAGATTCGCCTACATATACAACGTGTAACGTTAAATGCGCAAAACCTCTTAAGGGGTCATTGTACTCATCATTATGAACAACTTTTACTATGGGACCAAACCGGAAATCGCGAAAAAAAAATCAGCTGTTCCCTACATTTTGACGAGTTATGCGAACATAAATGTAGGGAACAGCTGATTTTTTTTTCGCGATTTCAGGTTTGGTCCCATAGTAAAAGTTGTTCATAATGATGAGTACAATGACCCCTTAAGAGGTTTTGCGCATTTAACGTTACACGTTGTATACAGAGTGGATTTTTGAGACAGGGCAGCAAGAGCAGGTACCTTAACCATTATAGCTACAGGAAAACGGTCTTAAAGACCCCTTAACATTTTGAGACATTTTGATCTGCATTCACTGATTTTTAACCAATTGAAAATGGGCTCTCACAAACTTTTTTTAATGTCAATCGATCCTGTTTCTTATAAATATAAAAAAAAAACTCATTGAAAAGATTTGGATTAAAAACTTAGACCAACTGAGGTTTGAGTACTAGAAAAGTCAGAAATCGCATAAAACTTTCCATGTAACTCTTGGTTCGAAACATACTCCAACATATTTTTTTACGATGGACTTGATAAGTACAAGCAAAATAGTTTTTGGACAAAATATGTAATAAAAGGCTACTTTTAAGTTCTATACCTTGTGTGTTACAGGGGTAATGAAAATTACTATGAACATGTAATATGATACGAAATCTTTTTTATAGCAGCCATTTTATAGTGTTCCTTATTAATACTCATTAGCCTATAAACTTTAACGACAAGATCATTTTTTGGCATTCTGCTGTCCTTGTCCCAATTTATTTGTACAGACGCCAGCACATCAAGCTACATACTACAATCTGTCAGATTTCTTTAATAGATTTTCAACTTTATTGCTAAAGGATAAGGTTCAAAGTTGAATGGGAAAATTTGACAGTTTTGGGTAGCTTGATGTGCTGGCGTCTGTACATACGAGGGCGGGTCAATAAGTCCGTGACTTTTTGAATTTCTGACCTCTTTACTGAAAAAGCAACACTACTCCTGTCAACAAGCGTCTGTCAGTTGACTCCTATCAAAATTTGAACTTGCTGCGTCAGTTAGTTTGTGTTTGACAGCTATCTTTATCAGACTACCCAGTAATTTGAGGAAAAATGGAAAAAAGTGAATTTCGTGTGCTTATTAAGCATTATTTTTTGCGAAAAAAAACCATTACCGAGACCAAGGCTAAGCTTGATAAATATTATGGGGACTCTGCACCATCGATTTCAATGGTAAAAAGTGGTTTACTGAATTTCGTTGTGGCCGTACAAGCACTGAAGATGCCGAACGTCCTGGACGCCCGGTTGAGGTCTCTACACCCGAAACAATCGAAAAAATTCACGATATGGTGTTGGCCGACCGAAGATTGAAAGTGCAAGAGATTGTGGAAGCCGTAGGGATCTCGCATGGCTCAGTGGTTTCAATTTTGAATGATCACTTGGGCATGAGAAAGCTTTCCGCAAGATGGGTGCCGCATTTGCTCACAGTCGACCACGAACGCAATCGTGTAACAACTTCACAGGAAGGTTTGGCGTTGTTTAATCGCAATATGGAGGAGTTTTTGCGCCGTTTTGTAACCGTGGACGAAACATGGATCCATCACAACACACCAGAGACCAAACAACAGTCAAAACAGTGGGTTTCTAAGGGTGAATCGGCGCCAAAGAAGGCCAAGGTGGGTTTGTCAGCCAATAAAGTTATGGCGACTGTTTTTTGGGATGCACGTGGGATAATCCACATTGACTACCTTCAAAAGGGAAGAACAATCAATGGGGAATATTATGCCAACTTATTGGACCGCTTCAATGACGATTTGACAAAAAACCGACCTCATTTGGCCAAGAAAAAAGTTCTTTTCCACCAAGACAATGCAAGGGTGCACACATGTGCAGTTGCCATGGCAAAAATCCATGAATTGGGCTATGAATTGCTCCCTCATCCGCCCTATTCTCCAGATTTGGCTCCGAGTGACTACTTCTTGTTCCCAAACCTGAAGAAATGGCTTGGTGGAAAAAGATTTGACTCCAATGATGAAGTCATCTCGCAAACAAGCCTATTTTGAGGACCTCGACAAATCATATTTTTTGGAAGGGATAAAAAAATTGGAGAAGCGTTGGACAAAGTGTGTAGAGCTCAAGAGAGACTACGTTGAAAAATAAAATGATTTATTTAACAAAAAATATCTGTGTTTTATTCCAAAAGTCACGGACTTATTGACCCGCCCTCGTAGATATCCGTGTATTTGTATTAGTCATAGAGAATATAGTCTTTGGTATTAGTCAATACTTCTCTAGTAGTTGTCATCTTGGTAGTTATCCTCTTGCTAGGCATATAATTATCATCTTTCAACGAGTACATTCATTGTTTCCTTGGTCTTCCCCTACTCTCTTAGCCATACACATTCAGTGAGTACTGGGTACTCAAAACTTTCCTCACGAGATTTTAACGACAAGATAATGAAATAAATCGATTCACTGTCCATTCCAAGGTTGCCTGAAAGAGATCGCAAAAAGGCCGCCCATTGTATGTTTTGTACTAACAACCGTATTTTTTTTTTGTTATGTATTTTGTGGTGTACAATAAAGTATATATAAATAACTAAACAAGTGAAATGCACGATAGTAGCGAATTTCCGACCTAGACGCGGCTGAAACCGTGGAAAAACACTTGGATTTTTATAGTTTAATTTCAAAAGATTAAATCTTAATAAAAGCATTCATTTGCAACAATAGGAATCTTTTTATTAATATTGTAAATTGAAATAATATTTTCCAGGTACTTACTAGATAAAGCTTAATAAAATTAACACTTAGTTAATAACATAATAGCATAGTTACGTAATTAGTATCACAATGGAGAAGAGTCAGAGTGTCGCTTGTAGATGCGTCACGGCGGCTGCCAACGCCAGCAGCGCCCACGAGCAGTGGACCCGAATGCCGTCGTCACCTGGAAAGTGTAATTATTATAATGAGAACAAAGGTACCTCTAGTTAATTACGTTGACGCTTTTTGTTTGGAGAGTGACAAAGGGATATCTCTATCAATCTCTTTGAAGATTCATCCCTCAGGGGTTAAATAGGGAATGGAGATTTGTAATTTTTGTCGATGGGAAATACCATGGGGCGCACGGTTTGTGTTGTGATATCTACATATCTATCTCTAGACTACACTTCTCTCAAAATACATGCGCAAAAGGGGATTGAGATTTTTTATATGAAGCCTGACATAACTACTGTCGCGCCATTTAGTTTTTTTTTTTCTAAAATGGCGCTGGATGCTAGCAATAATCATTCTGAAAGTTTAGTAATCAAACATATATGCAACAAGATGTAAGAAAGTTAAAAAAATATGTATTTCACGTGATCAACTTTGAACGTTAATATCACAGAAACGTGACACATTATGGGGTTTGGTCGATTATGTTTTCTGTTTGCATTGATGTCAGCTATCGATTTATATAGGTTTCATGCGTGGCCGTCATCCGTCATTTTGAAATAAAACAAAATGGCGGACGGGTACGTATGCCACGGACCTTCAGAGTCCTAATGGGGGGCAGTTATTTATAATAAAATAAATCCATACTAATATAAATAAGGTTTTCAAGGAAGGCATCGCAATGGATTTATGTGGGAGACATAATTTAATGATAATTATGTTCCTAATATTATACGAACCCGAAATTTCTCTGCACTAATAAAAGAGGATTTCTGAAATAGTATTCGTATACCTAAATATATAAAATCCATTATGGGATGGCGTGATATTGTCACCATGGATTATTGAAACGGGTTAGTTATCGAATTTATAAATAGGTATAAGTCAGGCCGGTGTAACACACCAAAAAGCATCACATAAGCTTTTATTAATGAATCAATAACATACGGTGAGCAAATAGTTAAGAATTCAGGCAAACGAAGAACACTAATAATTGATCGTCTTCTACAAAAGGCGGATGTTATCAAGTCTTCGGAATATTTGTTTTTAGATAAAAATATATCTATGTATTTATAAGTGCGCAATTAATTAAGTATTGCTATTTGACCTCGTAAATCTAATAACTCTTAGCCCACCGAAAGAGCTAAAAAAATATGGTTAAATCGTTTTTGTAAATATTGTGGCTTGTTAAATTTATTATCATGACACCAAACAACAACAACAATATATGGGCATATTATGTCGCAGGCGTAAGCGTAAGGCTAGTCAAGCTGACGCTTTAGTTATAAAAAAATATTTCAATTTTTGTATCTATACAGGGTCAATTTAAATTAGCTAGCGAAACTCCGTAGGCGTGATGGATATCAACGGCGCCGATTCCCTTCTTCACAAATTAAACTAAATTTAAGTTCCGTGCATCTTTTTCTTTCTATTTCATTAAGAAAAGACAGAATATAAATATTAGTTAATTCCTGTCAAATTAAAATACTCCATAGACAAGTATAGACGTGATAAAAAAAATGGCTAATAAATAAAAAAATAAAAATAAGCGGTCGGTATTTTTTTTTTTTTGTTTTTATTTTATAGTGTTTAGATATCGATAACCATCACGTCTGCGGAGTTTCGCTAGCTAATTTAATTAGACTATGTATTAAAACTAACATTACAGTAATACGACATTCAGATAGTGTACGACCGTTCTTACAAGCTAGTCAACTCGAGTAGCCGCACTTTCACATACAATATTAAGGTTTACCGTTTAGTTAAGAAGTCATTTATCAGGCATATGGACGTGGCCAGGATCCTTGGGTGGGTAAAATATGTCATTTCCAATATTTACATAACTATACGAAATAAATAAATGATAATACTGCTTGGATATAATAAAAATAAGAAAATAAAATACACATTATACTGATAGTGTTCAAGTAGTTTTCTTAATAAGTTAAGATAGTGTAATTATTGATAAATACACTTTCAGTTAGTTAAAAATGATCATTTCGGATCAGAAGACTGATGTAAAGTGTACTACTTGGTCTTGTGTACCTAGTTTGTCTATGACTTACTGGGGTTTTGCAAGGAGTCGTGCGTAGGATCCGGCTCGGTCGCGTCCTCGGGCGGCTCAGTGGCGGGCGGCGCGTCGCGGCCTGGCGTCGACCATCACCAACAACCAACGTTAGTACACAGACAACACACAGTGGCACACACTACTCTACGGCCAGCCACAGTACTCATTACGTCATTTATTAAGAACAGATTGATCCTAGCACATCACATATTGATATCCTGCAATTCATGCAGGCGCTAAACTAAATATTTAATTAAACTATCAAATTATTACAAATATATTTTACTGTTGCAAAATGTCATTAAGAACGAACAGTAGTCTTATTGTTTTTAAGACAACGCTGAACTGTTTTTAACGAATCCTGTAAAATACAAATGAAACTAAAAATATGTTCACATATCTATCCCTTTACTAAAAGCGAAATGCTGTTACTCATCATGCTTTTGATTTCAGTATCTAAGTAGTGTGGGTAATGATGGGTGATATGTGCATAATGAGAAAGTTTAGTTGGTTGTGTAAATGAAAAATGCAAATATGTAAGTACCATTCGTTGTTCAAATAAACACAATAATGTGAAGACGTTCCAAAGCAACACATGTGTGCCATAAGCGATCAATTGATGAACTGAACTCGTACAGTTAACAGCTTAACTTTAAACTGACCAAGTCATTAAACCACGAGTACTTAGGTAAAGTCTTGAACCCATAAGTCATAAAATTATATAAAACGTGTGTCTTCCCGCTTTCTTCGTATTGAGTAGTATAACATACCTGCAGGTATGTATTTCTCCACATCTACGTACGGAGGGTGTTCTAAAGTGGGGTACGTTAGTTCGCAGCGTATTTCGCCTTCGTCGATATCTGCTGTAGTAACGGTGGCGTTAACGTATATTTTATAAAAGCCATTTTCATTGGTGTCTTCTACAGTCTTTGATATATTGACTGGTTCCCTGAAATAATTACATATAAACAAATATAAAAAATAATATACTTCCTTCATGTCGTAGCTACGTACGTGTACATTTTTACAATGTGATTTTGACTGACGTAACCAAAAAACGCGTGCGATCGGGGGACCCCCGTCAGGAACTAAGTTCCTTACGCGATAGTCGCACGCACACACACTCTTATATAGTATGAGAGTAATAGAAAGAGAGGCATAGCGCTTTTTCAACGTCACGATTGCTAATCGCGGGCGTTCGTATGACAATACAGACGCTCAGGCACAAAAGTTCCACATCTTTGTAGATTTGATTTAAACGGGGTACTGCGTAGTTGTTCATCATATTATACAACGTGTAACGTTAAATGCGCAAAACCTCAGACACCCCAACTGATTTTTAATTCAATTGACGTATTTCAGAGAGAAAATAAGTCATAAAAAAAATTGTAAAGGTTTTATGTGCTGTTTTAGTTTTACTGGCCATTCTGATCGTTTCTTGCGTCTGCGACGACGCTTTGTCGAGGGAGGAGTCGTCACCGGGCCGCTGCGCCGCGCTGACATTGGCTTGCTTGACTTAGTAATAAATAGACACGGCAACGTTTTTAATGAAGATTTTTTGAAAAATGTGACCTATATTAAAAAGTGGTTCAATTAATTCTGCTCGTTATTCTGATCAAACTATTTTCAGGTTTTGCGCATTTAACGTTATACGTTGTATATAAATTTCCGCCTGAATGCATACCGACTGGTGGCCATCCTGATATCAAGAGGAAGTGCATTCCAAAGAAGAATGGACTGAATATGAAACGAAGAATGGACAAAGTCAGAAGTATGAGAAGGACAAAGTAAGAGAAGATTGTTAGAAGAACGCAGATTTTTAGCGTAAGAAGAACATAGATATTGAAAGTGAGACATGAGATAAGAAGGAGGTGTGGGAGAGTTGAGGAGCGAGAAAAGCGTGGTCAAAGCGCGCAAAATTCTTCTTTGGCGAATGGTCATCCATTTGAGCTCAGACCTATAGCTCGATACATGGTCATATTTTCTGAGGTTGAATATGAACCGGATAACATCTGCTATAGCGTCCGATAATCCTTCTATCCGCCCAGCTGTATACAATTGAAGATCGTCAGCATATAGATGATACGAACACCGAAGGCAGTGAGTTATAAAATTAATGAAGATGGAGAATAACAATGGAAAAAGAATACCGCCTTGTGGAACACCAGTATCCAGGTCACGCCAACTCGACGAGCTCTTATCAACGCGAACCGACTGCTGGCGTCCCCGAAGATAAGAAGAGAATCATTCCAGTGTCTCGGACGAAACCATAAGGTGAGACAGGATAGTAAGGAGAATATCGTGGCTGACGGCATTAAAGGCATTAGAGAAACCCCGTAAACTGCTTGTGTACGCAGGCCTCAAGCACTTTCGACAAGAATGGGAGAATGGAAATGAGTCGAAAGTGACTGGCTAGGGAGGGATTTGAAATTTTAAATTCAAATACAAACTCACCAAATAGAAATTCAAAAACAAATGTCAAATACATTTTATACTTACTCTAAAAACTAGAAAACACATACCTATCTCATCATCTGCCTTTTCCTATATCACATACCTATCTAATATTGCTTTTATGCTGTGGATATGGATAAAGATAGCATTTTTTTTTTAAAAACGTTAACCCACACTAGGAATTTCTCCTGTATTGTGGGTGCGTTTACAAACATTTAAAGTCACATACACAAACAGCCAGACCTGGAACAACTACTTGTAGGTCATACAAATATTTGTTCCATGCGGGAATCGAACCCTCGACACGCAGCACAGCAGTCAAAATCGCTTAACCACTGCGCTAACCGTGCCGTCATTTAACTTACATTTATTTGTGATGATAACACTATGCGATCGATATGCTTTAAATCAGTCGCGAAGCCCAAAATATTAATACTAAGTATGACATAAGTGGATAGAAGAAAAATTCAGTAACTATATTTCGAAGTGAAATCAAGTTTAATTCGAAGGCATCATGTTTGCTCGTATATCTTTAGAGAAGCAAAATGTTTAAAACACAAACGTACCCTTGAAAGGTGATGGTCATATCTGGCAAGGGCGCGACGTCTTCAGCTTCACATTCTATCAACAACATATCCTCTTCCTCTTCTACCTCGCTGTTTATTAACGTGTAATTTATTTCCGGCCCGGTACCCATCGCTGAAGGAAAAAAAAAAGATTTCATGAGGTTTAGATATTTTTGCGGTTTTTTTCTAATACTTACACTTTTTAAAATCAAACCTGATTTTAGGTTTAAACAAAAATATGTAATAATAAATAGATGCTTTTGATTGATGAAAAATGCCGTAAATTAAAAAATATCCAGTTGTACACCAATAAATACGTCAATCCAAGCAACTGCTCTTTGCATTGCTCTTTGGCAAAAAAATCATGTCTGTTCTATGGGAGCCCCCTTAAATATTTATTTTATTCTGTTTTTTAGTATTTGTTGTTATAGCGGCAACAGAAATACTTCATCTGTGAAAATTTCAACTGTCTAACTATCACGGTTCATGAGATACAGCCTGGTGACAGACTTTCGGACGGACGGACGGACAGCGGAGCGGGAGTAATAGGGTTCGTTTTTCCATTTGTGTACGGAACCCTAAACATATATTCTCCCTAACATCATTCGACATCAGGATCCTTCTTCAATTGCAAATGTAAGTTTGTAATCACAAAAACTAATATTTCTATGTGACGACTAGCTGTGTGTAAACCAAGCCGATCGTTATCTTAAAGTCCAAAATACCTGGTGAAAAAAGGGGAAACCATACATCTCTGCATTACCCTTCGGGGAATTCAGGCGTCACGTTAAGTTGTCAATCTTATAGTACCTATATTATTACACATTTCAAAGGTTAATTATGTACATTTGTGAATATCATTATAGGCATTGTACCCCCGCCTACTTCTATGAATTGGTTGATACTTACAAAACACAATAAGTTTCTCGTGCTGTCTTATTTCGTTGACATTTGACACTTCACACTCGTAAGTTCCAGAATCCACAGGGTTTACAGCTAGTAAGACGATGGAATCGTTATCCTGTATCTCTGAAACGTAATGCAAGGTGAGGTTTATATATTTCGAACTAGGTACAAGTTTGGCGCAGTGTGTTTCTGCGCTACGGGTGGCTCTCTATTTTTTGGGGATCAGAAATATTTACCCAGCCACCAACACAATATCTATTGATTAAAATCTAGAAAGTTTGACCAATGGTTAATCGCATTGGATCATATTCTTTATGTTCATTCTAGTTACCTATTTGGCTAGTATTGTCGTGATGGATGGACTCGGCGTAACGGCCGACGATGCGCTGGTATATCTGCTGCTTATCGTCCGCGTTGCCGGCCTCCGGCGTCCACCACCACTTGACGTAGAACGCGTCGTCTGTCTCGTTCTCACTTAGCTCGTACTGACATCGCAGTTCTGCATCTTTCCCGACTTCTACAGCTTTCGGCACCAAAAATTCTTTTATCGATAACTGTCGACTACCTGCAATATAAATTGTTTTACTATAGATACATACAAATAAACGGTTAACTTTTGGGTACGTTTGTACACTGTTTTGGTTGCACTGTAAGATGGCAGGCACGTGTTGTTTTATATTTTGTAGTATAGGCGACCTCGTTATTGCTTTTTCAATGTTTACTACAATTCCTACTAAATTGAAACTGGACAATGGCTGAAACTATCTGTTACATAGGCAAATTAGACCATGTCGTTTAATGACATTCAACATTAGGGTGATAAAGTAGTTACGAGGTCGATTATAGACCTAATGTAGGTATCACGGTTATGTTTATAACCGTGATACCTACATTAGGTATCACGGTTATAAACATCCATCTTATAGAATTTAATACTTACTACCAATACAGTGTTTTAACCCTTATGTGAGTGACGAGGTACCCGGGTACCTTTAGCATTTTAAATTTGAAAATGCTAATGGTACCCGGGTACCTCGTCGCTCTCATAAGGGTTAACTGCACTGAGATAAAGTACTACGTAATAATAGTTCTATGGTTAACTGGGACAGTATTGGGTAAATCCGAACCCATACGAAATACGGCGAAACTATCTTAGGAACCAGTTTTCCATAAGAATGAGTAAAATTGACTGAAATTGGTTTACTCATTTTTATGTAAAACTCGCATTTGACTAATTAAGTACCCATGTCATAATTGTTTTAATGAAAAAAGACCTAATACCTAGTTCCTAAAATTATAAGACAGCTTCCCTGCATCTTCCATGGATTTGGAATTCCCTATACTGTAAAGTTCCAGTAAAAAAATCCCTCTGTAAGTTTTCCTAATAGTATTTGTATGTAACTACCCGATTTTGTTCATATGTGCGTCTCCGAAATGGCATATTTTTAGGTAGGTATCAAATGATGATATACTTATAGATAACATTAATATTTTTTTTTAAACGTCTCCCAATGTTTTTACTATTAGAATACATAGCAGTCGACAGGCGCTATAAAACATTGCTTGGCGGTGAAAAGGTTAATGCATTTCTTGATATGACTATCAAACTGGATCCCGAAGACATCAAACCTTGCTATTAATAATTATTAACATACAACCAAGCTAGTTTAAGCACTGACTCGTTTATTTAACCCTAGAAAGATAATCTACGTCCGCAAGACGTATCGTGAAATTAAATTTCGTTGTAGTTTTTTTTATTATTATTTTTATTTAAACAATTATTTCAACCTATAAGGCATGATACTACTTCCTTAGGCTTACTAAAAAATCTTAACTAAGGTACATCTGACAGACGCATGATTATCTTTTACGCTAGTTGCTATATGATTATCTTTCTAGGGTTAAAGAAAACATAATGAAGTGTAAACTACACTTCAACTTTGGCACCCCAGAATACTAAGTCCAATACCTTGCATCTCGATAATCTTTCTACGAGAGCGAGGGAAGGGAGAGTGCACCGGTGTCTGCACACACACTTGTGTACTATATTTCTAGCGTCGATGGCTAGTCTCTTCTGAGATTGGCCGCTATGGCCAAAATTCAGCCTGGAGGACTAATATTACTACTTATAAAAAACTTTGTTTCAATATTTTTGCTACTAAAATTTGCCAAAGATATTTTAGGACACGAGTTTCATGACCATGACTGAATCAGAACATAGTGCATCGGATTTTGGTAATTCGAACTTCTGGACCCTCGACTCGATCAAGAGTTAAGTATTTAAGTAGGTACCTACAGTTGTTTGTCATTAGATTTGATTGATTTGATATTTGGTTTGACAATCTACAGACAGCTAGATGATTAGGGCAAATGAATCAGCTGCTTGCACCTAGAATTCAGAATCCTTATAATTAAACGGGATCGGTAACATTAAACGTCACACTTGGCAGGCAGATTGTGGGACGCAGTAAAATGTTATGGCGTTTGCTGAAACTGCTCAGCCAAGGTTGTTCGGTAAAACGATCGAAGGTGAAGTGCATGTTCACCAGTTTAGGTCTACGACTACTTTGCATTAAACGATATTGTTAGTCAGTTTATTTATTTTCTTTAATATTAAATACATTTTTTAATATTTCTTTTAAAAAATGAGTTTAGATACCTAAAACACATTTAAAAAAAATATAAAAAAAAAAAATGTGTTCCGTCGGTTTCCGGAGCAGGGTCCAAGCTACCGGTGGTTAGGGCCCCAGAGACAGGAACCTACTCACGATGCGAGTCGTATCGAATTGGCACCCTAATTGCGTACTCCACATAAATCACCTACTAGTCCTCACACACTCACAAACACCACCCACATATAGATCATTTACTTATTTATTCACACCAATAAGTACAACGTCTTACAGTATTCCAAGACGATGATATACACACCTATTAAACTACCTATTTATATCTTGTAATATATAGTTAAACATAAAATTAAACAAAAAAAAAAAAAATACAATATTTTTTCAAATTTGTATGCCTCCTTCAATGCACCTTTGTGCTCCTGATAAAAATTTAGGCAGGCTATCGAACAAATCTTCCGAAGGCATATCATTTATAATACGTGCGGCCCTTGAGAAAAGGGCAAAGAAGATCACCCGTTTTGTTCGGCTTCTTGGGATAAAAAATAAAAAGTCAGCGACCAGGAATGAATTACATTTTATTTTAATGATCGCAGTAGTAGAAACATTTATTTGAATGGCGAAAACGCTGTAATGAATTTGAGAACAAACAATGATCTTATCTTTCGATCCGCGTCCAAATATTTATAATATATCTCCCAATCCAAATTGTTCTCGACTTTGACGGCTTAGTAAAAAATAATGAGTTATATGTATGTGTAGGTACTTTAAAAATATGTAATTATTGTTGACAGCCGCCAAAAAAAAATATCCCAGAATGAGGCCTTTAGTAAATTTGTCCTAGCCCATGGCACATCTAACAAAGCGGGGCAGCGCGCCCCCCTATACCCGTCCAGGACACGCAGCCGCAGCGCTTCCAGCACATCTGGGCACATCGTCTCACTTATTATAATACTAGCGACCCGCCCCGGCTTCGCACGGGTGCAATGCTGATCACTACATAGTATTAAACAAAGTCGCTTCCCGCTGTCTTTCTGTCTCTATGTATGCTTAGGTCTTGAAAACTACGCTACGGATTTTGATGCGGTTTTTTTTTATAGATAAGAGTGATTCAAGAGGAAGGTTTATATGTATAATACATGCATAATATAGTAGAGAAACACTGATAATTTTAGAGCCATTATTTCTCGTAAAAAGTATAGGATAAAAAATCGTTATTGTGGGTTATCCCTAAGAGATAGACATATACCATTGTGGATTTTTTGTAGACCTTTTTAAGGTGTACAATACTGTAGTACATTATTTTGATCTATCTCGTAGGATTCAGCCAGCGTTTACAATGTAAACGCAAAAAAGTGTTTATTTACGACATTACATTAGAAACCTCTAAAATTATCAGTGTTTCTCTACTATATTATGCATGTATTATACATATAAACCTGCCTCTTGAATCACTCTATCTATTAAAAAAACCGCATCAAAATCCGTTTCGGAGTTTTAAAGATCTAAGCATATATAGGGACAGACAGACGGAAGCGACTTTGTTTTATACTATGTGGTGATAGGTAATATAATTTTAAATAATGTAACATTTAAGTTAGCTATAAGTTATTTAAAATTAATTAGTAGTACAACCAACCATATTTGCTTTACTGGCATTTTATTGTTAAAATATCGAGGGAAAAGGTACTGAGAACCGAAATACAGGCTTTGCCTAGTTCGGTTGCAGTGGCTACATCCATTTATTAGAAATTAATACTGCCAAACTATTTTCTGTAAAATATTATTAATTTTAATTTTATTGTTTTTTTGACAAATAAATTTACTTTACTATACTTAAAAGATTACATGGCAAGTAATAACTTCGGGAGATATTTTTACCAAAAATATGTAAATACAAAACAACTTTTTACCTAACTAATTGCAAAGTGTTTATATTCACGCATTGATCGGTTCATGTTTTGGCTACAGAGCCCAGAGAGTCTAGTACCTACATCACGTTTTATTGTTGTTGCAAAGAGCTTAAGAATTGAAATTGACGGGCTGTAGCAGGATCACTATCATTACGATACCGTGTATGTACCTCCGGAACTACTAGGGTGGACAATAAATCTGCATTACCTAAGATTTATGATCATATGCGATTCCTACGATGATTTAGATATATATTTTTAGTACCTCTATTGCTCATCACTGGAGTTTCCTTAGTAATAGGCCACCCACTCACCCTCGCTACCATTTTGAAATGAAAATACAATAAGTGAATGGTGTCATTTGTAGATTTGTGTTTGAACTGTGTAGCTGTGTTGTATAGGGCTCGACTAGCATGAGATATTCTAATGTAAACATAGCGCCGTACCGCTGCACTTAATTTGAGTGCGGATGAACTAACTTCCGCATACAACACCTTAAAGAGGTTGATCCTCTATTATGTTTATAATTCCAAAATGTTTGACTTTGCATCCATTCCTTTATGAATTTTCTATAAATAATTTGTTATAGGAAATTAGGTCATATCCCAATGAATAAGCGACTATCTTGGCTAACCTTGAGGCGGTCCGGGAATGTTAAAAATACCACCGCGACCACAGCGCACACGGTGTGTGCTGTGTGCCGACGCGATTCGTATTATTCGATAAAATCCCAACTAGTTGATCAACAATTGGCAAACGTACATCTTTTCTCTCACTCACTATATCATACCTATCTATAAAACCAATTATATATAAACAAACCCTAAAGGAAATATAAATTGCCCAAATATTAGTCGCGCAGCGCGCACAAAAGCAAATTGCATACAAAAGTTAGTCTTCCTGTGGTGTTATGATTGGATGAGTCATGTGAAGTAGAACAGGGATTTGAACATCCTATTGTATCTATATGTTTAGAATCTACATGTCTGTACTCACAGAAATATTGCATTAGAAGCTGTTTAGTATAGTTTACCTGTCTGCCCTAACAACATAATCCTACTTATAACTAATGTAGGTACATCATTTGGAGCAAAGGGCGCCTACCTTCCTTACAAAAATATTTTGAAACTATTTCATAACACATCATGTAGATTTCTAGATGATGAGTTAAGAAATAGTCCGTAAGATTTCATTGAGATTGTAAGGGGAAGGTTTTCATCTTACACGTTAAATTGAGTTTAAAATCAGATTTGAACCAATACTAATAATGCCTTGCTTGCACAACGAATACTACGTTATTTTATTAACCACTACATTAAATAGAAATGGTTTAACCGATACAACACTGCCAACGTATAGAAAATGTAACTAATGAAAATCATGAAAAATCATTGTCCGAAATTTGTAAATTTCGCTGGACGGAATTATTTGAATATAGAAAGGATTTGACGTGGAAGTATTAGGTCGGCGCACTGAGCACGAGATGCACGATGCGAGTCGAGTAGCGACAGAGGCGCTCACCTGCCACCAGGCACAGCAGCAGGGAGCATGCGCGGAGCGCGGCGCTAGCGGCGGACATGGCGTGTGGCGCAGCGCGGCCTGCGACTGACTGCCGCGCACTCGCGCCGCCCGCCCTTCGGACCATCAATTGGCCTTGAGTCAGCGCGAGGTAACCACTAAATTGTACCCAATGTTACTTGTAGCTCGATCAGAAGAAGCTGAGCGCAAGAGATCATTGTTATGGCAACTAGGCGTGTCTACGCGAGCGATCTTATACTCATGTCACGTCATGTCTCTCAATAAACGACTTAGTTAACTAGTTCATTTGTTTATTTAGAAAACTAAATATGAAACTGACGGATTGCAAGTATTTAAACCCCAACTAAGATTGGAAGGTTCATTTTAGTCGATGTGTAGGTACCTAATTTTAGGTGTTGTCGTGTATCAATCAATTTAATTACGCTTGTACCAAGAGTTGCTACAGCATACACCGCGCCATTAAAGGCACAATGCAATACAATTTCAAAGCCGGAACATTAGTAAGATGATTAAAACGATTGCAAGCAATCAATGGAACAAAAAAGGTTTTTTAATGTTGATGATATGGTACGTTTATGTAACTGTCAACTTCAATAATACAAGTATGCTAAAGTAGGTAATGTTAGCCTAGAAATGCATACATAGGTTATAGGCATATACCTACTAAGCATTGTACGAAATTAAAAAAAAAAGTATGTAGTGTGTTTTTGTAGTTGATGATATAATTATCACTGTGGTAAACTTAAACAAAATGTTTAATATAAATAAAAATATATTTGTTCATAATTTACACATTTATACTTATACTTAGATTATATTAAATGTAATTATACGAATATACTGCCGCCACGATAAACGTCGAGCGCCATTCAAAGCAACATCACTGTGTTTCTTTTACAAAATCATGCTATTATTGTTAAGGCCACTGTCCCAACTTCTCCTGGAAATGGCGTAATAATTCTGTATCTGATAGATGTTTTGCGGAATGTTAACTAAAGGTATGGATGGTACTTTACACGAAGTTCGTCAACCCCTCTATTTCCAGTTTTCACCATTAAAAACGACTGTTGCGTGTCGTATGACTGGCGATGACGAACGTAGCCAAT
>OX451390.1:13624324-13668231 GCA_949629135.1 Eremobia ochroleuca | reverse complement strand
GGCGGGCGGGAGGCCAGCGCGATGGCCACGGTGTCGCGCAGGCGCGCGCGCGGCACGTCGCCGCGCAGCCACAGCAGGCGCAGCAGCTGCTCCTCCGACATGTCAGGGCACTTCGCCACCACGCTGTGCAGGTCCAGGGACAACATCTCGATGTCCTGACACCTCAGTACCTGCATAAAATGGTCGTTTTACAGTTAGCCGTCGTACCCATGGACGATTATTTATCACGGACTGGATTTTCAACGTACTTCTTAGTGACAGTTGAAAATCCGACTGTGTATTTTTTTCGACACTCAGGGATGCACTCTGTTGGATTCTTAATGCTCGGCTCAACACCGAGAGTTGAAAATCTAGTGCACGATAAAAAATCATCCCCCCTTAGGCCCGTGCGAACCTGGGCTTAAACTGCAGCCAATCTGCTAGTCCGACTGTGGTGCGACAGCACGCAACCATACAGCGTCAAGTATAAATCTAAGCCCATTAATTTGCTTACACTCTTTATAACACGACGAACAGAACAGTCAAGCTTTTTTTACACGGAACACGTCATGCGTATATGTATATATCTATGATTTAAATAGAACGTGAGTTTACTTCAGGTTATCTCACTTTACAAACATTTACAAACTACTTTATGCTGAGGGTGAATTTCACCAAACTTTTATACCTAGAATAAGAGCGGGTGTGTAACGTCCACTTGACGCACGCGTCATCGCTTGCCTAGCCTTTTCCCAACTATGTTGGGGTCGACTTCCAGTCTAACCGGATGCAGCTAAGTACCAGTATTTTCCATGGAGCGACTGCCTGACCCGCTTGGCCCGCTTGGTATCCACCAAGCGGGCCCACTGTGGCCCACTCCCTCTCACAGAGAGGAGGCCTGTGTCCCAGCAGTGAGAACATTTATAGGGTGATTGACATTGAAACGCATTATTTTTGTGCAATAGACCTTACGCATAACTTATATGCAATTGGCTGGCTTTCATAGTTTCAGATTAATATATTATTATTCAGTAGAGTTAGTAATACACACGCAAGAATGTAATAATATGAACTCACCTCTGCTAGCATACTGATGACTTCGAAGGGCCAGTCCACGTTGACGCCCTCCGCCGCTATCTTCCTAAAGAACGACCTTATTTGATTCGCCTCCTTCACTATTTTGGTAGCGGCTTGCTGAGCTTCGTCTACATTTTTAAAGGCCACTTTCTTGGATAGCATCGCCGTAATATACTTTTTGTAAACCAAGTTTTGAGCTTCGTTTATGACATATTCAAAGTTTTTATCTCTCAAATGGTTGTAGTCTTGAAAATAGTCGTCAAGTGTGATGCAAATAGTATCAACTGGAATGGTGGAGGGCAGCCACTTCGCTGTAAATAGGTCGTCAAAGTGTACTTCCAGGTCTAAAAACGCTTCCTCAAGAAGAAACTTGGCGGCTTCATCTCTTAAGCTCTAAAACAAACATAACGCCTGTATTTCCCCAAAAGGTTAAACAAAATACATCATGAGTCACAGATAATTACATTGTTAAAAATATCTTAGGAATGTTAACATTGAATTGAGCTAAAATTTATTATATACTATGTATTGACTGTATACATAATATACATTACCATGTTCCAAAATAATTGGATGAAAAATAACGTACAAATCAATAAATAAACGCAAAAAAGAAAGTTTTACAGCTTTAAAGTTAAAAATAACGTAACAGACATTCCTGGGGAACTTTAAAAACTCTTAACACAACGATGACAAGGCAATTTTAAACTAATCTAGTGTTAAATTTCACTCAAACCAAATATAAAGCTACTTGACACCTATCCTCATTAAAAAATCTCAGTAGTATAGGTTTAGTTCGTTCACAAATTCGCGTTTAGGGCTTGGGCGTAATTACTGTGTACTGCCGAGTGTTTCTGACTTTGGAAATCAGCCCTAAGAAGTTTAAAACTGTCAAAATAAAAAAATAAAAAAAAATAAGTAGGGAGTCAAATCAGACTGAATAAGCGACCCATTACGTAACTCAAATAATCTTTCGGGATATTAGTTCTAAGGTCAACATAAGGAACTAAAGATTGTCAACCAAGGAAGTGGAAAGTGACACCGCAAACAAACGAATTAATTGTAGCAACCTTGACACTATCGAGCAACTACAAATTTCTTAACCGCCACTGCTGTTTAGTATATAAAATCATTGTCACCAGTGGACCGATATCATTCAGCAACAACAAGTCTAATCAACCATGAGGAGTATTCTTCTGGTGGCATTTGGCCTTCTGGCCATCGCCGCCCTCAGCTCCGCCAGGGAGATCCGGGAGAAGAGGGACGCCGATCTAGAGGCCGCTGCGTCACATGGTCACCACTGGGACAAGGGTGGCGGCCACGAGCACCATGGACATCACGATCACCACCACGGTGGTGAGGACCACAAGGGACACAAAGGACACCACGAGCACCACCACGGCAAGCACGGACACCACCATCACGAGGGACACAAAGGACACCACGGAGAGCACGGCGGACACAAGAAGCACCACCACCACGATGATGGCTACCACCACCACGAACACCACGGCGAGAAGGGCGACCACGGCCACGGGCACGACGAGCACGGCCACTGGCACAAGGGACACGACACCAAGGGACACCATGGCATCGATAAACACGATGAGTTCAAGAAGGACAAGCACTTCCACGACCATCACGGAGAGAAAGGCTTCCATGAACACCACGGCGGACACCACCATGAGGGCGGCCATAAGAAGGGCGGACACTTCCACCACGGACACAAACACGGCGGCCATCATGAACACCACCACGGCAAGAAGGGCCACCACGAGCACGGCGGCCACCACCACCACCACAAGGGCCACCACGGCGATGGCGGCCACCACGAGCACCACCACGACCACCACCACCACGACAAGAAGGGAGGCCATGAGGATCACAAGCACTGGGGACACAAGAAGGGTCACTAAGCTGTTGCTGAATGTAACTGAACTGTTATTTGTTAAAATGTTGCTTACAACTGTTTTTGTTATGTTCTTACGCCAAAGAATAAAATTTTGTACAAAGTAATCACCTAGATTTTATTTAAAATGCCTGCGCCCCGCGGTTTAACTCGCATGAAGATTTCCACAGGAACCGCGCAATTTTCTGACATAAAAAGTGTAACGTTATTGCGGATTAACAAGGCTAGATGGACAGTAAAGTCGCTCAGGAACACAGTAGCTTTTCAACAGTCAAATATTTTTTGTAATAGGATTAGAAAAAAAAAATATTGACTAACAAGATATTCATGTTCAAGTTCTGGTTTTCTTCCATTCAGCGGTACGAAAGATATATGAAATAAAATTAACTTGATTGTGTAGAGTATTTCTCTAAATTGCACCAATTGCTTTAGGAACTGTCATTGACCATTATCGAGTCATCACGATTTTCTTCGTCGATGACGGCGGAACGCGGCTTGACCTTGTACCGGTGAGATTTATTTACACATCGATATCTCACTGACCGTAGCGAACGTTGAACTGTCGCGATTGGCCTTGAATTTCAACGAAAGTGTCAGTCTGTGCTCACTTTCGGTGATCAGACCCAGGTCGTAGGTAGGTTTCGAGTGCATTTTTTCTTTACTTGTCAGACTAATTTGACAAAGAAATATGGCGCCCTGAATCTAGGTCTTGAGGAAATAACTGTGTATTTATATGATTAATTAGAAGTAGTATTTGATATAATACATAGCTTATCTGTTTTTTTACATAAGATCAAGATGTTCATATCTAACTTCAATTGTGTGATTAATGTGAATCGGATACAAACAGTTTTGTTTTTTACTTTAAGTGAATCGTATAAGTTACCACAAGAAGGAGTGGAAAGCTGTGTGGGGGAGGGGGGGAGACCTTGCCAGAGTGGGACATTATAGGTAAAAAAAAAAACCAAGTTACCTGGAAAGTGTTAAGCATCTTGTCAAACTTGGCCTCAGCAGGCGGGTCGTGGCGGGCGGGCGGCCAGTGTCGCGCCTGTGTCTGCTGCGCCAGCCGCACCATCTGCTCGCTGTTGTTCACGATGGTGATCATGTGGTGCGTGAAGTACGCCACGCGGGAACGGTCCGCGAAGTGCGAGTTCTATTTATGAAATAATCTACTTAACTCATATTGTACGAAATTTTGCAAAATAGTTTCTTTTATAAAGAAAGTCAGCACTAAGAAAGGATTATTGAAAATTCGTCCCCTTAAAGAGGATCAAAGTTTGTATGGGTGTTCGCCATTTTTGCCGACAAGGCTGTTTTTTATAAGTCCTAGCATTTCTTTTAATGTACAGACGCCAGCACATCGCTCCTACAATCTTTCAAATTTCTTTAATAGATTTTCAACTTTATCGCTATTAGCATTAGGTTCAAGGTTGATTGGGAAATTTGACAGTTTCGGGTAGCTTGATGTGCTGACTGTACCTATGCTGTTTTTTTAACTAATAAGTAACATAATTTTTTAGTATTTATTTAAATTTGAAGTTACATATATTGACAATTTTTAGCGAATTCGTTGTATATTTCGAGTAATATATTTAAAGTTGCATATAATCCGGTTTCCAAGGAAATACTATTCTGTTTACATACAGATATAAATAACGACGAGACAAATAGATGTCATACTTAACTGTGGACGTCCGATGAACAGACAGACGAGTAATCAGCCCACATCGTTTGTATAGGAAATACAGCAGAATTATCAGTTATTCAACTTTATTTTTATTGCGAACTCACCTTAAATTGTATGACCCCATCTCTGTACATATTCCCGTAGCGTGTAACTTGCTCAATGCTGAGTAGTAACGCCTTAAATGTTATATCTTTGCTTATAGTGTCAGTAACCTGCAAAAACACATAAATCAGCCACATAGAAAAATAACCATGGAAAGTTATTCGATAAGGCCGCTTTCGAAACGGTCGCGGTTTCGGTTGACTGCAAGTTCAAGGTTATATTGATGACTAGCTTCTGCCCGCGGCTTCGCCCGCGTAAAAAAGTAACTTTCAACTATTATCCCAAGGGAACACACTACTGGCTTAAAAATATTCCTATGCGTTAATCCAGGAAATGGTCTATCTATGCCAATTTTTATCTAAATCAGTTCAACGGCTTACACGTGATTGAGTAACAAACATCCAAACATCTTCACAAACTTAGACATTTATAATATTAGTAGGAAAATACAATATTTTCGTAGTTATTAAAACAATAAATTTATAAAACTATTATTTGATAACCTCCAGACTCCCAGAGGTCAAAGTCAAAGTGAAAGTCAAATCATTTATTTCAAATAGGCACATAAACCCTAAAAGACTACAAACAGCTGTCGGAAAAATAGCGGTCGTGTATTTTTAAACTGTCAACATTTTCGGGTTTTGGACTTGTGAGCAGCGTTTAGAGGACTCCTACGATAACATTGATTGATGTTCGATACGGTACGGAAGCGTATCGAGTGGTTGTGATAGCTATCCAGATGTGAAATCTCCATATCGGCAGATGATCACGTGACATTTGCTTGAAAATCGAACCGTCTCGGACGTTAGATTCCGTGCCAATGAAATTATAAAATAAATTCTCCCGCTCTGGGTGGAGCGGGAGGGCGTGTCAGACTTTTACTGACTAAAACCCACCCGTGTTCCTTCAGTTGCCTGTGCCAAGGGCCACGGTAACTCTTTCGAACAACCCGCGACCCTGACAAGCATCGGCTCCAGCGGACCCCGTCAGTTAGTGCTGACATCTCTTTAAGGCGCGCGTGAAACACAGCGCGCGTGAAACACAGCGCGCCGTCGACCCGGGTCTGGTCCTTACCGGACGGCGAGCTGCCCATTGCTCGCCATCCGCAAGCCCGCACCTACGGTGGCCGGGAGTAGGCTCTTGATTCCCGACGCCCATGCAAATAAACCTTCCGAAATAATTTCTCTAAATTTTGGTAAAAACTGCATCAAAATCCGTTGTGTAGTTTAGAAGAACAATGCGCTCACATAGACGGATACGAAGAGCGGCTTTAGTTTATAATATGAACAGATTAATGAGAATGGCTTGCCTGCAAGTTCTGGTCGATCATCTGGAAGATAATGACGGGCGCATGCGTGTGGTACGCATTGGAGTGGGGCTCCACGTCGGGCGCGCGCTGCCCCGCCCACTCCGCGCGCTCCGACTCCAAAGTTTTCTCCATCCATTCCATGTAGTTTGATTCCATTTTCTACAAAATTGAATAGCAAATATTAAAAGAACAGAATAAGAAACTACTACTAAGCTACTAGAATTTTGTCAATAGCACCCGAATTCTGGATTTGTGCCCTGTTGATGACAATAGGTTTGCTCCCCAGGCCCTTTTACATGGGACTTAAACATAAGTAGCGAAATGTGGGGGTACACGTCGTCTGACTAACCCTTCAGGGAAATACAAATGTAGATAATATTATGATATAGGTATATTTTATCTACACCCATGCTATAAATCCTCTACAAATGTTTCTGAAACAGTTAACTTAATGCCAACATTAAAACAACCAGTGTCATAATTCATATAATTTCAACTCCTTTGCTTTTTCGATCCTTTCCTTACTCATCAAGCAGCCACATTGTCACTACTCAATTAATGGTATCTTTATGAATTTCAAAAAAAGAACATTGTCATGCACTCGCGTTTCACTACCACAGCGCTGTAATTAAAAAAGAAAAAAAACTTATAGGTTATTCGAATTCATGTCGTATCCCGCTATTTTTGTTCAATATTAGTATTGCAATCATTTAATACATAGTTTGTTTGTATTATATACTCAGCAATTAAACTTTCCATGAATTTACATAGAGTTCTTACAATTACAACACTGTCAGAACCTTTTAGAGAGGATTCATATCATGGTAGATAGTCTTGTATGCAAATTGGTAATGTGAAATGTAATGTTGTCAGCTTGCACCGATCAATGTGAGGCGTAATGTGTCAGCAATGCACGGATCAAGTAATATGAACAGCGGGACTATAATACTTTAGCCCTCTGGTTTATTTATTGGAATATTGGATATGGTTATTCCCCATGAGTTTTGACAGTGTACATGCAGTCGAGTTGCTAAAACCTTAGTCAATTTTCAAATTCTTTTCTGCAGAGCACAATACCTAGCTACGGCACTGAACAGTCTATTGCATAGAGAACATTTTCAAATCACGGAAAACAAAGGTCATAATAGCATAACCTTCGCCTATGTCCAGTTGTCATCAACTTGGAGTTGCTGCGCTATATTGGCAACGTAATAAATTGATATTTTGACATTGAAATAAAATCATCGTTATTTATTTGTCTTATTGCGAAGTATCGCAAAATAATGCGAGTTTATGTACATATACACGAGCGGCACGCGTCGAAGACAGAGGCAACTGCAAGCGTCGACGCGTGTCGACGACAGCCGCCAACGCGTGTCAACGACAACCGACGACACTCGTCACTCGTGTCACGAGCAGACGTGTAGAGCAGACATCATAAAAACTATGGCATGCCAAATTGATCTTAGTTAAAATATCTTTATAAATTTTCTTTGCATTCGTAGTAGGTATTTGTTTTTTAAAAGGTAAACATATTGCGGCGATGAGGGAATCGAATGTGCCTGATAAATTGCTCAACCTATTAATACAATCACTGTACTGTACTCATCACTAAGCATTTAGTGCTGTTCAAACTATTACGCCGCACCAACACACAAGCTCATTTTGCTGTACCCACAGTGTTCGTGTTTTTAGCTACATATACATATGTACAGACGCCAGCACATCAAGCTACTACAATCTGTCAGATTTCTTTAATAGATTTTCAACTTTATCGCTAAAGCATAAGCATCATAGCATACAGCATAAGCTTGATGTGCTGGAGTCTGTACATCACAGCAATTATTTTCTTTCGTCTAAAAACTTACCTGCAAGTATTCATCCTGTATTTTTTGCATGGTTTCCTTACTAAGCAGAGGTGGCAAGGTCGATACATCAATGTTTAACTCTGAACTGCCCATCAATTCGTGTCCTGGATAGGTATTCAGTACCCATGATAGAAGGGTTACATACTCATTGCCTTCTATGCCATTTGTTACTACATCTTGGAGCTGTAATAATAATAAAAATATCGTTATACAGCACCCTGATTTTGTAACACACTTTCAATCACAATCTGAATAATTTTGAAGGATTTTTCTATTACATTGCTTCATATGGTCGAAAAATTTGCCTGCTCAACAACGTAAATAACGCAATGAATTTTGTTGAAAAAATTAAGGACAGTCTCCTAAGAAAAAAATCCTGTAGCTAGCTACAAAGTTTAAAGTGCCCGCCCTTACTGTCCCGTTTCAAAAATCTATCACAGATAATCTACAACGTGTAACGTTAAATGCGCAAAACCTGAAAATAGTTTGATCAGAATAACGAGCAGAATTGGACCCATTCTTGCAAACAAGAACCAACCCACAGCCAACCTGCTGTGGGTTGGTTCTTGTTTGCAAAAATGGGTCCAATTAATTGAACCACTTTTTAATATAGGTCACATTTCTCAAAAAATCTTCATTAAAAACGTTGCCGTGTCTATTTATTAATAGGTCAAGAAAGCCAATGTCAGCGCGGCGAAGCGGCCCGGTGACGACTCCTCCCTCGATAAAGCGTCGTCGCAGACGCAAGAAATGATCAGAATCGCCAGTAAAACTAAAACAGCACATAAAAATTTTACAATTTTTTTAATGACTTATTTTCTCTCTGAAATAGGTCAATTGAATTAAAAATCAGTTGGGGTGTCTGAGGTTTTGCGCATTTAACGTTACACGTTGTATATTCATATAGAATAAAAAAAAACCGGTCAAGTGCGAGTCGGACTCACTCACCGAAGGGTTCCGTACCGTAATTTGTAGATTTGTAACTAAAAATATATAGTTTTCGGATTTTTTTCCTTTACTTGTGCGACATGACATTGCTTCTTGCCAAATTTCATGATTCTAGGTCAACGGGAAGTACCCTACTTATAGGTTTTGATTCACAGACATTGAACATAAATGCCCGTATCTTTTGATTGCAATAACTTAGAAGTTAGATTTTTCACTGCTTCAGGGATTGCAGCCCCGAGTATTTGATATTAATTTAAACTTGATAACTCCATGCGTTCCTCAGAAAAAGGGTCTTGACTGATGGACAGACAGACGGACAACAAAGTGATCTTATTAGGGTTCCGTTTTTCCTTTTGAGGTACGGAACCCAAAAAAATACATAAACAAGCTAGTAAGAGGTCAGTATTCCTTTAACTGAAAACAGAGTCATTTTTATTGTATTTTACAAGTACTTGAGCGTAAGCTGGGTGCGGCTGTAGGAAGTAAAAATAATAAATTACGAAACTTACACTTGTAGATAAACAAATGTGGTACATATTGACGTATTTGTTCACAATATCGTAGTGAGGTGGGAAGCAGGGGACGCATAATGTTTTAACGACTCTCAAGTCCTCTAGTATGAGTTGTCTGGTGAGTTCCAAGTATCGAACCAACCACAGTTTGTTATCTTCACGCTCGTCGACGCGCGTGCCTTCTATACGCTGGGCGACAGCACATTCTAGAACTTCAAAAGCTTTGGCTCGCCAGTTTTTTGGGCGGCCTGGCGGCATAAAACCGGTTTGGCTCTGTTGCTGTGTGAAATACGATTTTTTAATAAATAAAATGATTAATCTGATAAATATTTTATTCTTTAAGATAATAATGCTATTACCAACCTGTAGAGACATTTGATCCCTTTTCTCTTCTCTCTCTATAATTCGCAGTGCAGTAACAATAACAGTAGGCTCTTTACGAACAGTATTCAAAGTTCGCGCCAAAATCAGTTTAATCTGTTTTTCGAGTAAATTGGACACCATTTCAACATCTTCGAAATAGGCCTTTAGCATAATTTTGTCGTGTGAGGACTGGTTTGGTAACCTATGCAGCTCATACAGTAAGTCATCTCTGGAGTTCTCCAAATCGTTGAGGCACTGAAAGTAGAAACAAACATTCATAGTACAAGAACTTATAAGCAAAGGGAGTTTTATATTAAGCTACGAGGAGACGGAACAACTAATGTACTTACCACTCTAAGAATAAGGCTAAGAGCACAGAAAACAAAGATACACTCACTACATAGCTCACCTACATACATATAACACGAATACGCACTCCCACACACTCACCTCATAATTATTTGCATACACACCTACATACATATACAGCTCACTCACACCCACACAGTCCCATATACATACACCACACAAACACACACCCCACACACACACACACACACACACCCCTCACACGCAAACACACCCACCTCACACGCACACACTCACACACACACACACACACACACACACACACAAGCACGCACACGCAACACGTACACACATACCTACATACGCTCAATCCATTTAGTTAATTGGATTAAAACTATGTACTTACCTTTTTTTCAAATTACTTATTTAGATTACTTTTTAATTATGTTTCTGTATTTCCGTAGTACTGATTTAATTATATAATATATATGCCTTTTTGCTTGGCACCCATTCTTGTATTAATGACCATACTCGAGGGGAATTGGTGCTGATAGTCGAAATACAGGCTTTGCCTAGTTCGTCTACAGACGCTAATCTCTTTAAGTACCTTCATTGTAATTGTTGCCACATTGCCATTGTAAAGTAGTACTAAGTTTTTGGAAATAAACTATTATTATTATTATATTTCTTTTTAATTCAGTGATTATTAGTATACACCGTGTAACGTTAAATATGCAAAACCTCACATACCATAACTGATTTTTAATTCAATTGACATATTTCAGACAGAAAATACATAAGTAATTTAAAAAAATTGTAAAGGTTTTATCTGCTGGTTTAGTTTTACTGGCCATTCTGATCGTTACTTGCGTCTGCGACGACGCTTTATCGAGGGAGGAGTCGTCACCGGGCCGTTGCGCCGCGCTGACATTGGCATGCTTGACCTATTAATAAATAGACACGGCAACGTTTTTAATGAAGATTTTTTGAAAAATGTGACCTATATTAAAAAGTGATTCAATTAATTCTGCTCGTTATTCTGATCAAACTATTTTCAGGTTTTGCGCATTTAACGTTACACGTTGTATATATCTATACAAATAAATAAAACTGAAGTGTCAGTTTGAAATGTCAAAATAATAGCTTTTAACTAAATGCATGTGAAAGTAAATATGGTACTTATAACAAAAAAACAATTTTTAAAATGTTTGTCTGTCTGCTTGATTCGGCTAATCTCAGAAACGGATGTACACATTATTATTATCCGACATCCACGCGAACGAAGCCGCGGGCACAGATAGTATAAAATATAAAACTTAGGTATCATTATCTCAAATAACATTAAACACTTACTTGATGGGCATGTAGAAGCTTGCCTTCCCCTATCCATTGTTTAGTTTTGGCCACACTTTCTGGCACTGTAAATATGTGTTTTAGACTGTCCATAGCTGTGACATACTGTGAGTGACGTGAGTCCTCCTCTCTGACTGCTTGAAGTGACGCCACCAAGGGTGGCACACTTTTCAAAAGTTCCTCCAGTTCATCCATTCTGAAGAAAAGTAAATACATATTTAATTGATTAAACATCCTTTACAAAGCTATACAATGATAATCAGCCTTAGCGCAATTATGATTCTTTGTCAAGTTTACACCCGGTTTCTGGAACTATAATTATCAACGTGTCAAAATTAAATGAAAGTTAAGTGATTTGATTTGCTGTTGATAAGTCAGTTAACCTATCGCAGTAGTTTACTAGTGATAGGTTACCTAATTTTTGTGCTGATTTTAGTCCAGAAATCAGGTGTATATACAACGTGTAACGTTAAATGCGCAAAACCTGAAAATAGTTTGATCAGAATAACGAGCAGAATTAATTAAACCACTTTTTAATATAGGTCACATTTTCCAAAAAATCTTCATTAAAAACGTTGCCGTGTCTATTTATTAATAGGTCAAGCAACCCAATGTCAGCACGGCAAAGCGGCGGTGACGACTCCTCCCGCGATAAAGCGTCGTCGCAGACGCAAGAAACGATCAGAATGGCCAGTAAAACTAAAACAGCAAATAAAACCTATACAATTTTTTTTAATGACTTGTTTTCTCTCTGAAATATGTCAATTCAATTAAAAATCAGTTGAGGGGTCTGAGGTTTTGCGCATTTAACGTTACACGTTGTATAATATTATTATATAATCATATTATTTTTACAAACCTAGTAAAAATTATATGATTATAAAATAATATTAAAAAAAAAACGTATGTTTGCACATGTCTTTAATTTATTCCTTAGTAAATTGTTGCTGGAGGAAGCCATACCTGGGCCATACATAGACTGTAACTGTTAGCTGGTGCAACAACTATAAACGAATAAAGCTAATGTTACATAGTATGAAAGCTTGAGAGAAAGTTATTAAAAGGCCTCTGAGAGAAGAGTGAAACACAAAACTGATTTGGTTCAGTCAGTAGCTCCGTGTAAAATATAGAGAGCCGAGCCGACATAGGTGGGAAAACGTTAGGTAGCTGATGAACGTTTTATGTTTGAGTGGAATTTATTATGATACTAAATTGTTAAAAAAAAAAATAAAAAAAAATTTGTAAAAAATCGAGTTTTATGAAAAACCACAGCATAAATCAATTAAAAGTAAAGTTTATTTTACACTTCTTTTATCACTTATTTACACTCAAAGTTATGTTAAAATTAGCAAGAAAAAAACGAATCTTTGTTGGCTCATAACTTTTCAATGGCTTTTTATTTTACTATTCTGTTTCTGTATAGATACAATTAATGATATGAAAAAACGATATCATGTTTAACTTTGGATGTACAGACGCCAGCACATCAAGCTCAACTTATTCACTAAAGTATAAAGTTCAAGGTTGATTGGGAAATTTTGACAGTTTCGGGTTACTTGATGTCCTGGCGTCTGTACAGTGTCAAAAAATTGAGTAATACCCTCCCGAAATTTGTATGGGAAAAATATAGACTAGTGCCACCTTAACTATAAAATCAAATTCTGAAATACAGCATAATTGTATTTTTATGTAACAGCTATATTCTCGCTAGGTTGGGTAACCAACAAAAATTGTAGGGGTATAATCTGCCTTAACAGTAGATAATAAATAATACTAACTTGAGGCTAACTTGCTGCACATCCTCCAAACACTCCTGCAACTGTTTCAAGCCAACACTCACTCCGTCTAGTTTGCCCTGCACAGCTGATTTCAACTGAGCCTCAATAGACGCTTTCTTGTGAGTGATTCTTTTTTTATAATGTTCCACCTGGGATTGATAACATAAATATTAAAATAAAAAAACAAGTTTGTTTTATTTATTTGGCACATTAGCTTGATAAAAAAATACTTTTTAAGTCCTAAGTAGGTGAGGTACCTACTTAGGACTTAAAATGTTTGTTGCACATTATGTTCCTAAATAATTTACCTGTAAAACCCAAAGTAAAATATGTTTAATGACTTAATAGATTGGACACAGTCAGAGGTATTCTCTAATAAGTTCTATGTGGGATTACTGATAAATTATCCGTATACAAGTAACATACCTATTACCACTGCAAATTTCTGCAGTAAAAAGTAGTAAGAGAATGTTATGTGTAGATATCACACATTCAGTTCTGGTTGCCTTGTGATAAGTTCAGGATATTTATGACTCATCAAAGTCTAAGTTCTATCAAATAAAAAAAACTATTTTTTGGTTCTTTCTATTTAGCAACGCCCACTAAGATGTTAACAAAAACCTATTCAAAGAGTTTTTGGTCAATGCTTCGTTGGAAATAGTTGAGTAGTTAAAAGGAGGGTGAATTAATATTAATAATAACGAAATTAATGTCTTCTTACTTTTTCAAGTTGTCCTGGTCTCTGCATCATATTCATTACCATCTTTTCGGCTGCTGCTTTCGCTTCATCTTCTATTTCATCCATGGTACTCATTTTTTTTAAAGATTGTGACCTATTGATTGTTTGGGTTTATAACAAAGTATGAATGATTAGATTGGATGAAAAAATGAAATGGCTATAAAAATTATCAATATTTTTGATACAAAATAAGAATAAAAACACTGAAAAACACTTGCAAAACAACCTTTTATTGACAATTGACATAAGCTAATGACACTAATGACAGCAGTAGTAGCAGCAGCTGTCTGTGACATTAGTAGCTGGCGATCTATTCTGAAAAAGTGGACATCAGGTTCAGCACCGGATCGACCTCACCACAATTGGGGCTTGTTCACACGATGCGGTGCGGCTTTGGCGCGGCGCCTAAGCGGTGTCCTGAACTGTTTCGTTTTGTTCATGTTTTGTCAATTCAGCATTGTAACGACATCGCCTCGCCTCGGAAAAAGCTGGTAAATTGCATGCGGTTAGTGGTCAACTCGCAGTCACCGTGCTTATGCTAGCTACACACGTAGTGACTTAGCGATGATACAAGAATAGGAATTCGAATGTAAACGTATCGTTATTTTCTTATAATACTGCTTACGTGTCCTGTCGTATAATTTCAACCATGTTATAGTGTTTTGTCACAAACAGGGAAAGAAACTATTTCAACAGATTTTGTTGTTTTAAAGTCAGATTTTATTTTTATCATTTCTGGGACCCCATGATTTAATATATTATGTTAGCTCCACTGGCAGCCCTAGTCGCCTGGCCAACGTGTTACCTGACCTGTACTGTCACTTGCTGTCACTTGTCAGTCTAAGCCACTCGGCTGTCAATTCTATTCTATGACAATGAACTAATGAACAAAAACTCGTACTATTTTACTGTGTATAACTATTTGTTAATGATACTTTTTGTTAAATAAATAACCTGCAAAATGTGGGAAATATTTATATTATTAATACTGTCGGCGGTAGCCTTCTTCGTAACAGATGAATTAATACCCAACCTTACAGACTTGTTTGTTAAAGCCGGTCTATTTGGAATAGATCTATGTAAAACTAGTAAGAAAAAAATGTAAGTAAATGAAACATTATTTAGTTTCGACTAAGTTTGATACGGTATCGTTTGGGAGTTCTATGAAGTCATTGAGGGAAAGTGTAGCCCTATTTCTCATTCTTGTCATTATTTTCAGCCCAGAAGCGATAGGTGTTGTATCTGGATGTGTCTTCTTAATTACGAGCTTTATATTTATACCAATTGTTTTTGGTAATGGCTTGATGGACACACAGCACTTCCCTCACAATGAGGTAAGAGATTATTTAAATTTTCAATTCAATATTGCAGTGTCAGGTTAATATTAATGAAAGCCAATATAATAAATGATATATAATATGGTTCTTATTTAGTTTGCAGAACTATTGGCGGGATTGTTATCCATCTGCTGTATGCTCCTTCTTGGCTTCGCTGATGATGTTTTGGATTTGAGGTGGAGATATAAACTGTTACTGCCCACAGTGGCATCACTACCCCTGCTTGTGGTTTACTATGTGAACTTCAACTCCACTACTTTTGTAGTTCCTATTCCTTTGAGGCAATGGTTGGGTGTTTCCATCAACATTGGTATGTACTGCTTATAAAGATATTTTGATAATTATTGCCTATCTATTATTTACTTTTTATGTTCTTTTCCAGGTGTACTGTACTACATCTACATGGGAATGTTAGCTGTATTCTGCACAAATGCTATAAACATATTGGCTGGAATCAATGGACTTGAAGTTGGGCAGTCTGTCATCATAGCCTTTTCTATTGTTATTTTTGACATCATTGAATTGAGAGGGGATCAGTATAAAGCCCACACTTTCTCATTACATATTATGATACCTTATCTTGCAACTACACTGGCATTGTTGAAGCATAATTGGTAAGCTATTGTATGTTTGAAATATATTTACATATTTCCTTTCATCATTGATGTAGCATAGCCTTGCTTTGTTAATAAGTCACTTCAGGAGGAGTGTTTCATTTGTATATAAACAGGCAGAAATTATATTATTAGAAATTTTCCAAAGCAGACAATTAAAGACCTCTGTGTGATCTTTAAATATACACTTTCATAATTAAATAATCATTTTATTGCTATGAAATAAATGTTTCTTTTTCTATTTTTCAGGTATCCTTCAAAGGTGTTTGTTGGGGACACATTTTGTTATGTTTCAGGAATGACATTTGCAGTTGTAGCTATATTGAGTCATTTCAGTAAAACAGTTTTACTATTTTTCTTGCCACAAATCATTAACTTTGTGTATTCAGTGCCTCAACTATTCCACATTATTCCATGCCCAAGACATCGCTTACCAAAGTACAGTGAAGAGACAAATTTACTTTATGCAAGCAGAACAATAATAGCAAAAAAAGAAATGACTGCCATAACCAAGTTGATTCTTCACGTGTTAACCATCTTACATCTAGTTGATATAACTGAAGATAAGGAAAGGATAACTATAAATAATATGACATTAATTAACTTATTTTTAATTAAGTTAGGGCCAATATCTGAAGTACAACTGACCACAAAGCTTATGGCTTTTCAAATTATTTGCACTTGTGTAGCTTTTATAATAAGATATCCATTAGCGTCATATTTCTATGATAGTTAAAATTTGCAAGCAAATAGTTCAGTAAGGTAGGTATATTATTTTATAAAATTATGTGACCATATCAGCCTTTTAAGGTTTTAATATTTTAGAATGTCAGCCAAAGATTAAATTGTGATAAAAACTAAATTGGCACAAACAGCACTTTAATTCAAATGTTACTGTTGTTTGTATTAATGGTCCATAAACTATCGTAAATATAATTCCATTGAAATCATAATGGCTGTTAATATTTTTCTATGTTGTTTTATGTAAATAAAAAAGGCATTTATTATAGAAGTTTTTAATTTTCGATAAAATTTACATAAATTGCTATATACTATTTATATTGTAGTACTTATCCCATCACAAAAACAATTTAGGTAGGTACAACATTTAAAGACGTATCTCCTGCCTGTTCAGATATTGCTTACGTGCGATTTGTGACATGGTGGTAACGCTGAACGTAATCACATAAAAATACAATCGGTTAATACACTTGCGAGCAATAAAATCGGTCCACCCGTGCCCGTAAGATATATCAAAAAAATGTTATTTAATATTTTTTTGTACTGTGTGAAGGTAAGTAAGGTCAAGTTTATTTACACATACTTATAAAAGCAAAATTCTTGACAAGATTGACTAGATTCTTCACATATCCGGAAAAACTGCGTGACTTTCTTTTGCCAGTGAAGTTGGCAAAAGGTTCATTTTTAACTCACAAAAAAAAGGTGGAGGTCCTCAATTCAACGCGTATACAATGTAAATTTGTTATGTAGGTTAGCGGGGATGTAACTTAAGTGGTAGAGTGTCTGCTTCGTATGACCACGCATCTTTTTACAGAGTAGTCCAATTTTGACGAGTCTTTTTAGGTTTCTTTACCTCAAAAGAAAAAACGGAACCCTTAAAGATCACTTCGTTGTCCATCTGTCTCTCCGTCAGTCAAGACCCTTTTTCTCAAGAACGCGTGGTTATCAAGTTGAAATTAAAATCAAATACTCAGGGCTGCAATCTCTTGAAGCAGTGAAAAAATCAAACTTCTAAGTAAACGCAATCAAAAGATACGGTCGTTTATGTTCCGAAATCAAAACCTACAGGGTACTTCCCGTTGACCTAGAATCATGAAATTTGGCAAGAAGCAATGTCATGTAGCATAAGTAAAGGAAAAAATACGAAAACCGTAAATTCGTAGTTACATTACATTATAACTATACCTATTTATATAGGTACATACCTACAAATTAACTGTACGGAGCCCTCGGTGCGCGAGTCCGACTCGCACTTGACCGGTTTTTTGTTTTTTTGTGTATACCACTAAGTTGGTCCCATTTAAAATAGAAAAATAAAATTCACCCCTAAGGGTAGAAAAATAGTGATTGATTTCTCACCTACGAATTTTCACTTCTTAACCAATTCTGTGGAAACTTGGTACACATTATGTAGTTACTTCCGATGACACTACCACATGATAGACTTGAGTTGGTGTAATGATGGAGACAGAAGACGAAAAAGGAGGTTCCTTATTCGACCCCCGTATGTTCGTAAGTTCGTGATTTTCTCAAAACGAATGTATGCATTTTTGTTATCTATTCCCTAAAGTAATCTACATACTATCTGAAAGGTTTATATACAACGTGTAACGTTAAATGCGCAAAACCTGAAAATAGTTTGATCAGAATAACGAGCAGAATTAATTGAACCACTTTTTAATATAGGTCACATTTTTCAAAAAATCTTCATTAAAAACGTTGCCGTGTCTATTTATTAATGGGTCAAGCAAGCCAATGTCAGCGCGGCGCAGCGGCCCGGTGACGACTCCTCCCTCGATAAAGCGTCGTCGCAGACGCAAGAAACGATCAGAATAGCCAGTAAAACTAAAACAGTACATAAAACCTTTACAGTTTTTTAATGACTTGTTTTCTCTCTGAAATAGATCAATTGAATTAAAAATCAGTTGGGGTGTCTGAGGTTTTGCGCATTTAACGTTACACGTTGTATACTTAGAATGTAATTAGGGTTTTGTTAATAAAACTTGTTACCTACCTTGTTACAAATCGAAGAGTGCAATGTAGGTCGATTTTTTTGCACGCAAGTGTAGATCGTAAGATGGCACTCGATTGACTTTTCCCTAATGTACAGATGCCAGCACGTTAAGCTACCCGAAACTGTCAATAAAATTGAAAATCGATTAAAAAAAACTTATTGCAGTAGCTTGATGTGCTGGCGTCTGATGCAGTCATCACTAAGGGCGCTTGTACACGGTAAGAAAATACGCCGGGCCTACGCAAGAATTCGTGTCGTAACTAGAAAATAACTGTGTACACTGCTCGCAGCGGTGCACGAAAAAAATCTTGTCTGCGCAAGACACGACGCGGCGAACGTTGTTGCGGAGAACTTTGTTTCGTATGTAGAACAGACAAAATTCTTGTCGTGTACACGAAGAATTTGTCTTGTCTGCCGCAGACACGGTAAATTTTCTTACCGTATACAAGCGCCGTAAGGGTGCGTTTCCACTGAAGCGGAGCTGGGCGGAGCGGAGCGGAGACGTGTAGGAATCGTCCAGTCACAGACGAGACGAGTGACGCGATGAGGATTTCAACCATTGCGATTCCTGCACGTCTCTGCTCCGCTTCGCCCAGCTCCGCTTCTGTGGAAACGCACCCTAAGGCAGCACTCATAACACACATTGCGAAGTGTGAAGTCCTGACAAAAAGCCGAATATTCGCAAAAAAGTACGGAAATTAGACCTTAATCTTAAGTTTCGGGATTTCATTTTTTTTAGTTTTTGGGGTAAGCTGGCGTTATCTAAGTGGTCATTTAACTTTATAAATTTTGAAACTAAATCCCTTAATAAGTCGAGAAGCCCGGACGAGGTCCGCCAGACATGAATTTTATTTTATTTATTTTATTTTATTTTATTTTATTTTATTTTATTGGGACATAAAACAGTTACACGTTACAAATATGGTAAATAACAAAATAGGGTAATAGAGGTAAACATGTAACCCACACCAATGTCCGCGGAATAAACTATTGTGGAGAAATAAAACAAAGCCACACATCCATTGATGCGTAGAATTATTTTATGCGTCAATGCACGCATCTAATGGAGGCGATTTAGGTTAGGAAGAATGATGATCATGATTATTGTGCAAGCAATTGAATAGCCATCCTTTTAAATTTTGTTCGAGGTAGTGAAAATATATCAAGATCGAAAAAGTGTGCGTTATATATTTCTGAGAGACGACGAAGGGGCGCCCTTGCGCCAGCATTGGTTCTGCACTTAACAGTGTAGAACAGCCGGGGCACGCGCGCCCCTCGCCGTAATACAGTTCTGGGTACAGTATAACAAAGTTTATTGGTGATATCAGAGCAGTCAAAGTGGTTATTACATATGCCGTGCAGCATCACAGCCATAAGAAGGGTGCGCCTGGATTCCAAGCCTAGGAGTTTGTATTGTTTTAGTAATTGTACGTACGATAGTTTTGAACGGTAGCATTTATAATGAATGGAGCGTAAAAATTTTTTTTGGACCATTTCAAGCCTTTGCTTATATTTATCATATAGAGGACACCATATAGGGGCTGCGTATTCCAATTGGGAGCGTATTAAGGTTGTATACAAGACTATAAATGTATGCGGTCGCTTGAAATCACTTGAGGAACGCATAACGAAGCCATACATACTATATGCTTTGTTAATAATGTTGTCAATGTGAAGGTTGAAATGCAGTTAAGAGTCAAGAGTAACTCCTAAATCACGAATATAGTCAACTTTTTTGAGAGTGGTGCCTTGTAAAGTGTAACAGTATTTAATAATTTTTTTGTTTTTTTGTGAATGATATTACGTTGCACTTAGGTAAGCTAAGGTGAAGTTTATTATGTGAACAATATATGGAAAGTCTGTTGAGATCTTCCTGAAGCAGCAAGCAGTCTTGTATGTTTTTGCACGACTTATAGATTTTAATGTCGTCGGCATACATTAGGAAATGGGAGTTAATGAAGCAACTTTTTATGTCGTTCACGAATAAAATGAAAAGCACAGGGCCCAAAATGGAGCCCTGAGGCACCCCAGAAGTGACGATAATGGAATCCGATTCAAAGCCGTTGATAGCCACCTTTTGGGTTCTGTTGTAAATATAGGACATGAACCACCGCAGTAAATTGCCTCGAATGCCATTATAGGCGATCTTGTCAAGAAGCAGCTTATGGTCCACCTTGTCGAATGCTTTTTGGAAATCGGTGTACACAGCGTCAACTTGGGTTTGGTTATCCATGTTTTCGAATAAATGATTTGTGAATAACATGAGGTTAGTAGTAGTAGAGCGGCGTTTAACGAATCCGTGTTGTTCGGGTAAAATAAGGTGGTGAATGTGAGAGTATAACTTGCTGTGCACTAGTCTCTCAAAGAGCTTCGACAAGGCGGGCAGCAAGGAGATGGGACGGTAGTTCTGTATGTTGTTTATGTCGCCATTTTTGTGTATGGGCGTGATGTATGCGCGCTTCCAGATATCAGGGAATATACCTTCACGCAGGCAATTATTAAATACAATGTGAAGCGGGGTGCAAATACTGTCTGCGGTGTTTTTTAAAAAAATCGGGGGCACACCATCAGGACCAGACCCTTTGTTTGAGTCGAGCCTCTTTAATGCATTGAGTATATCGTCCGTATTTAAATATACGTCTGAAATACACAATGAGTTATCCGCTAATGCGGTAGGTGTCTGCCAAAGCTCGGGGTCGAGGAAAGAAGGTTCGTAGACAGAGGTGAAGAAAGCTGAGAACATGTTGCATATTGCAGTGGGATCGTTAGAATTTTTGTTGTCAAGGTACATGCTGGCTGGGATGTTAGCTCGCCCCTTCCGCTTGGAGACGTATGTCCAGAAGTGCTTGACGTTCAGTGGAATGCTGTCTTCGACTGACTTTATATACATCAGAAAGCGCTTGCTAGACTCGGATCCGAACCGTTTGCGGTACATTGAAAATATTTCGTAGTCAGATATATTACCATATTTTTTCCATTTTTGCCAAGCTTTCTTGAATTTGCCCGGAAGAATTTGCCCGGAAGACAACCTAGGGTTGTCTTCCGGGCAAATTCATGTCTATGCAATGTGTAGACTGTAGGTAGAGGTAATGGGGTATCTGAATGTTTGAATAATTTGGTTATTCTAGCGCTGAATACTTAGGGACATCCGGATTTCTCATTATAGAGGAGGAATATTAAATGTAAGTACATAATTATATCATTTAAACTTATTAAACAATTTATTTACATAATAGGTACATACACATCAGTTTCATTAATATTCGGTATTACAATGAAATTTTTCTTTGGCCTTTTACAAGTTGGTTTTGTACCAAAGTTAAAATGACAATTTATCATTGTATTATACACCTTAATTAGAACAATAAATAGTGTTTAAAAAGAATAAGTAATTTTTACAAAAATGGCTATATAATATTCTCTCTACACCTTATTATATGTGTATCTTAATTCAACCAAATATCATACAATATATTGTCCTCGGCATCATTTTCACTTATCACCCGTAGTGTTTTGAGGGTTTGCAAGTAAAAAGTCAATTCTGAGGTGACTACACCATGCTGAGGACTACCATTCGCTACTATGTTCATCTTTACTAATTGTTCTCTAAGTTTATCTTTGAAGTTATCATGTACTCTTTTATAAATGGTCCTTATTTGTTCATTAGGAAATATATCAATAAGTGCTTCATGTAATTTAACTAAGTGTTTAGAAATATTTCGGAATGTTTGAGAAGGAACAGGGGGTTTAGCATCCCACCCTGTCAGCTGAGATGCAAGCATATTACTTACTATGAGACAAATCTTACTCTCTATTTCCTGCTTATGGCTTACTATATCACTTTCTATATTACTAAACCCATTCAGTGATAATTCTTTCGAATGTTGTCTTTCTAGCAATCCTCTTATCTTAGGTAGAAACCACATGACCACCTGCAGGGATCTAGATACTAAAGCAAGGTTTGATGTAGAGATTGTTTTTAAGCCAGCACTCTGTATTGCTCCAGCACCTAATACCAATTGGCAGCACCGAGAATTGAACAATCGAATCAATTCCAACATGCAGTGTACCAAGTACTGGACGATGACAGGAGACTGTTTTGTGGCATCACAATATTCCAACAGGATCTTGATTAAAAGCTGCACTGTGGCAACAACAGCATAAGTCTCCTTATTTATTATTAAACATTTTGCATCAGGCTTCCCACTGTCGTATTTTAGAGCATTTGGTATTTCACCAGATTCATGTATCTTATTTATCGCACTTTGTAATTCACAAGGGACATCTGCAGCTTTCCATCGCTCTGCATTTAGAGCAGATGTCAGTTGAGTCCTCCTTTCAGCATGTAAACATTGTATATACTTCATTGCATAGCTTCGAAGAGCTAGCTTCATTGCGTTACTGCAATGACCAGTTATGTTTTCACATTCATCACAGAAATTTTCAATGAGTTTAGACAGGATCGATAATTGGGACATATCAGAAAAAACATAATCCTTGTCAGTTTTAGTTACTATAAGATTAGCACATCGTTCATTACAGTAGTCAGAAAGAGATGCAACCATTTTCTTTAACTTCTCTTCTACAAAAAGTAGTTCCTCAGGTGACCAAACATCTTCACTATCATTTCCAGTGACATCATCCATTTGAGTAATTTCCAGTATCAAATTATTTAAGGATAATATTCTTTTAAATAAATTAATTAAGTTTGGAGTAACTTTCTGTAGAAATGTTATACCTTCATTACACAAAAGCCACATATTGTCAGCAGTAGATCCTCTCAAAACAATTTCTGTGTTTCCATCCCTTTCTGAAATTATTTCTATTACAGATTGTTTGATTGTAGTTTGAATAGATGTCATTGCTTCTATTTTGAATGTATCAATAAAATCAAATTCCTTCAGGCGGAGAATTCCAGATACTATAGATACAATTTTCTCCCTTTCAGGTATTTCTGTGTCATCTTTTGGAGGTCTGTTTAGGTCTGTGACAATGAATCTTAAAAATTCGTTGCTCAGCATTTTGTGTATTAATCTCTTCATTTCAGTTAGTTGTGGCGATAAATGACGAAATGCTTGTATACCAGACAGGCGTGTAGATAGCACTTTTTGGGTAGAGCTAATCAAGTCCAAGGCAGCCACATAGTCTGAAGTACTCAAAAGGAGCTGTATCATTGGTTGTGTCTGTTGTACTGTACCCATTAACTTTAAAAGATCGTGAACATTATTCAGATTGTGATTAATTTTTGTTAAACTTGCTAATTTTAGTGGACATTCAGTTAAGTTTCCCTTTACATGGGTTATATTTTGTCTGGTTTTTCTAACTGTTTTTACTGCTCTAGCCATCTGTTCCATTATAGTGTCATGAGACAGCATTGCATGAAAAAATGCATCTGATTTTTGAGCTACTTGCTTAGAGATTTTCATCTCAATAACATCTAGGTATGTACTCAGTGTTTCTTGGAGAGCTCTTATAGCAATACTAGGATCTTCAGAATTACACAGACTAGGAAAAACTTGGCTAAACACGTCTGGATCATTTAATGGTAGTGATTGCTCATAAAATATGCTTGGTACCTCACATACATTTTCTACTACAGGTGTTTTATTTTTGACTGGAATACTTTCTTTTAGTCTACAATGACGCCGATATTTTTTAGCAACTCTTTTGCAATATGATTCAAAATGTGCTAGTGTGATTTCAGGTAAATATGGACTAGGGTATATATCAACTTTATCAATAAAACTGTCTCCCCACGTCTTCGTAAAAAAATTGCTCTGTTTACCTCTGTTAGGATCATTTAATACTGCTGGAAGGTTTTGAGAGGAAGAATAGAAGGTCCAGTCATCGTTTGAGTCTTTTGTATATAAGTGATACTCTCTTACGTGATACTTAAAGCCTGCTTTCCGCAAATCACCAAACTGCAAAGACGAACACATTCCATTTTGCCCATACTGACAGAGTATGATGGATCCCTCTTTAATACTGTGCTTCTCTTGAACATGCCTGTAACAGAACATATTAATGAAGCATCGCTCCTAAAGTGCATATTGGTTTCAATTAACCGATAAATAGAAATAATATGTGTATAACCTTTCAAATTCCGTGGCAGAAGTGAAAAGTAGTCTCGGACAGTGAACACAGTTTTGCCATATTGGCTTTTTACAAGATGTAGAGTTGTCCTCCATACCATTTTTGTCTTATAGAACAGGAATAATTAATTTTATGTTCGAGGTAATTAACACAGATATATAAAATTTCGTAAATCCACCCAAGAAACTCATGACATGGTAAATAAAAAGTGACAGACATGACACGATTTGACAATTGACATTACGTTTACGTTGACATGACTGGACGGCCGCCGCCAGCGAGCCAGCAGGGTTACCATTACCATTCGATGTGAAACGAAACGAAATAAAATCATTAGAACTATTGTCGTATCCCACGCCAACTCTTCAGTGCTCTTTCCTTAGACCATTTAAACTAGCTCATTCGTTCATTACCGTTGGTTCTCAGAGCCCTCGACCGCAGTGGTAGGAAGATGAATAACTTATCAAGCCTAATAATAAAAGACAACAAAGGGAGTTAACGAAAAAAAAAGAAGAGAAAATAATAAGACAAGTGCTGTAAGGCCTAGGGTATTAGTGTTCTGTACCCTTAACCGTATAGTTCGGAAGAGGGCCGAACACAAGAACCTCCGCTGGCTCGGTGCAGGCCCCGACAGGGGCCCGGGACATGCGTCATCCTAATTAATCATGTAAATATTTGTTATGCTAGGCTAATCTTATCAGTATGCGTTAATTAAAAGAGTTGGATAAGAGCTTCATAGGCCAATGCCATTAACACCCATATTCTAAGTAATTTCCCTCCACGTTGAGTCCGCATCCATCAGTGACAGTTAGTGGAGGTGAGAAATCATCTGCCCTTATGATTATGTTACCCTGTAGAGATATAATTAAAACCACACTTTAACCATTGAAGGTTATATGTTTTGTGAATAAATTCCAAAAGTCTGCAGATCTATGAGTAAGTCTGTCGATTTTGCTATAATGTTGACATTGCAGCACCTAATTTAGGGCCTATCTTTATTAATGCATTATTTGCATTGACTGTGGAGAGTTTGACCTATAAAAATGTTAAAATAATACCTTCGTTTAAATCAGGTACCTACATACCTAGATCATAGACCTATTTAAGTGCTACCTACCTTGAGTAAATTTTTTGAGAAGATAAAGGAGGAAGAAGATATATTTGATATTATCTTGACGAAACTTATGCTAATGCGTCTCATAGCGTTTCAAAATGTTGGCAAGTAAAGGATGAACACGGCATGCTGTCTCATATCGGTAAAGGAGACCGTTTGATCATCGTTTATTTTAACACGTTCACGCCGGCGTGACCCACCGGTGGGTCACACTTGACTGTTCTGTGGGGCGGCGTGACCCACCGGTGGGTCACGCTTGACTGTCCCGTGGGGCGGCGTGACCCACTAGTGGGTCGACGACATTATGACGTTACTTTTTTAATTTTTTTCGCGCGTTCGAACTCGCAACAGTGTTACCCCGCCCCACGAAGCGTAAGGAGATATGACAGTCCCGCCTCACGCGAAAAACGTAGATATTTGCCCCGGCGTGAACGTGTTAAAGGCCATACTGGATTTGTAGACGGAGCACTTGTGATATTTAAATCCAAATGTAAAACAGATGATTATCACGATTCTATGAATTTCAGTAAATGGATAAATGAAAAACTCATGCCTAATATGTCACCAAATTCTGTCATAGTAATGGATAACGCAGCTTATCATTCGGTTCGAGAAGAGAAAAAGTCGACTATGGCTTCTACCAAACCAGCTATGCAAGATTGGCTATAACGGCATGACGTGCCTTTTGATGATAAACTTAGAAAGGATGACTTATTTAAATTAATTTCACAGAAAATATTTACAAAATAACGAGTTATTAAAAAGAAACGGACATGAAGTGTTGCGTTTTCCTCCATACCACCCAGACCTGCTGGTCGATTCTGTAAAAATCTCACCGTGAAATCATAAGTGAAATGCACTTAATAGCACTTAATAGTGTTAATCCCTAGCGAATGACAGCTCACTCCACGCTCACTTCACCCAAGCTTTCACGGTGAGATGGTTACAGAATCGCACGGTTTAACCCAATTGAGTTGGTCTGGGGTGGAGGATTAAAGGACAGTTAGCACAAAAATGTATCGACTCTAAGGGGGTAGCGGGTTAAGGGGGGTCTGGCGGCCCCCACCGAATCTGGTAAAATCGTTCCAAAAATCTTGAAGAGGGTCGAAAAACAAGCAGTATAAGCTTTTTACCGACATTACAACCCCAAACGAAAACACAGTAATGGCGAAAAATATGATTTTTTGTGATTTTTATTTTTTTCAACCAGTTTAATTTATTTTTAAATGGTTTAAACGCAATTAAAAATTTGTTTTGGATGTGTGGAAGTCCCCTGAATTTTTTCAGATTTTTTGGTCAAGTAAAACATGTGAATTTTAGGTTTCAATGCGAAAAAATCGTGAAAAACGCGTCATTTTCAAGATTCAACCCTCTTATTTTTAGGGTTGTTTTCATTTTCCCGAGGGGTGCTGTATAGTATAGATAGCGGCAATCGTCCTCTTTCGAATTTTTTACTTGACCAAAAAATCTAACCTCACCATCACTTATAGACCATAATTTAAATACTCCGAACAAACACATCGTTTAGAAATCAAGAACCAAGCTTAATGCATTCCAATCATTAATAAAACGTACCTAAAAGCTACGCCAGAAAGCATTTTATACTTTTAAAGACTTAAAAGTCTTGGGATTGAGCTGCTCCAATTTTTAAACACTGAATGTTGATTTTTATGCAAAATATTTTTTTACAAACACATGACATGATTTACTTTATAAAATATTATATTAATAATGTGATATATTTTTTCCTTTTATTATTTTAATTATTAATCTGAGGACTTTGTATGTTTCATTCTCTTTCAGTTACTTTCAATGATAATCTGGCAGTTTGAGTATTTTATGCGGCCTATCCCGATGTCCTTTCCTTGGTGTTGTTCGTGGAATCCTTTAGCTCCGTATGTTCCTTCAACTGAACTAACGCATCACATAATCACCAATGAATTACACTTTTCCAAGGTGTCTGCGCGATGGGAGCCTCATCTGCTTTCAGTTGAGCAAAAACGCGTTCGATTGAAGATTTCCCGCGACTGCTAAGAGCTGTTTGAAGCTGATCCACGGGAATTTGTTGGAAGATTTGTGACTATGGATGAAACCTGGGTAGATATTAGGTCATCCCACTTTCAGTGTCATATATTTTATTTCCAAAATTTATGTATTGCGCAATGGTATGCAATAGTTAATATATGTGTTGTCTTGTACAATCATGCTAGTTTAATTTGGTGTGTTGTATTGTCAAGACGTGCATTGATTTAAAATGGAAGATTTAAAAAAATCTATTAATGTAGTGGAGCAACGTATATTTCTAAAGTTTTGTGCTTTACTCAACTACTCTGGAGGAGTTGCGCACGACTTACCTACTGGTAAAGTGTGTTGGTCGTAACGCCTTAAATAAAAGAACCGTACAGCTATGGCTTGAAATGTACAAACAAGGAAGAACCACAGCTGAAGATGAGCCGCGAGCACCTCGATCATTATCATCGACTAGATTAGAAGCAAGGGACAAAATCAAGGAAGCACTTCGTCAGTCACGTAGGGTCAGTGTCAGTGATCTCTCCACTCAACTTAACATTCCTCATTCCACTATACATAGAGTACTCACGGAGGATTTATGTCTGGTCAATAAAAGTGCAGTGTGGGTGCCCCACACTCTGAACACGGATCAGAAGGAGTTTCGTTATGAAACTGCGCGTAGCCATTTATCGTGGTATCGCCGTAAGAAAAATATACTTAATAGATTCATATGCCTTGATGAAACTTGGGTCGAATTTTATACTCCTCGTCAAAGACATCAGTCACGATGTTGGGTGGAACCGGGCACTTCAGCTGAACATTTACCACGTGCACGCTACATGAACGAAAAATACTACTAATAGTAGCTATGGATGTCAGAGGCATTGCTTTTTGGAGAACTTATGATGAAAATACAACTATGACTGGAGAGCGATATAAGTCATTTTTAGAAGAAAATATTCCTATTTGGGCAGACGAACATCATATAACGAGTCCTATAATTTTACATTATAACGCCAGACCGCACAAATCAAAAATAGTTCAGAATTTAATTGAAGATAAAGGATGGATTGAAATTATTCAGCCGCCATATTCCCCGGATATAAATCCTTGTGATTTCAATTGTTTTGGCCATGTGAAGAGGAAATTGTCGGGTACTCGATACAATAGCAAAAAGGAGTTAGATATTAAACTAAAGAGCATTATTGATGAATTAAATGAAAGTGGTACTTTAAATGGTGTTCAAGATTTGCCAGCAGTCTGGGAGCGAGTGATTAATAGTGGTGGAGATTATTGATTAGTGTCACAAGGTTATATAGTATAGTAGTCAGTTTTTGTAAAATAATAATAATAAAAAAATATGACACTGGAAGTGGGATGACCTAATACATCACTATACTCCAGACACAAAAGTTCAGTCTAAACAGTGCAAAAGACCTGCCGTGCGATTCTGTGAAAACTTGGGTGAAGTGAGCGTGGAGGGAGTCGTCAATACGAGTAGTGTCAATCCCTAGCATCAGCATGACTCACAGCTCACTGTTAGCTCACTTCACCTTAGTTATCACGGTGAGATTTTTCCAGAATCGACCGGCAGGATCTCCTATTCCGAAAAAGGCAAAAGTGTTTTTCTCCGCCGGAAAAGTAATGGCCTCAGTATTCTGGGATTCGAACGGTATAATTATGGTGGATTACTTAGAAAAAGGTGTAACTATAAATTCTAATTACTATTGTAATCTGCTGCGACGTTTAAGAGAAGAAATTACTTAAAGAAAAAAGTCCAAGAAAAGGTTTGATTCACCAGGATAATGCGCGAGTTCACACATCAGTTCAAAGCATGGCAGAAATCCATCAGTACGGCTTTGAATTCTTGCCCCACGCCCCGTATTCACCTGATCTAGCTACATCAGACTTTTATCTATTGCCAAAGCTTAAAATCCATTTAGGAGGTCAAAAATTTTCCACAAATGAAGAGGTCAAAGATGGTGTCGACCGTCGACGCATTTTTTGAGGGCTTAAATGAAGATTTTTTTAAAGCTGGTATAGAGGCGTTACCAGGCCGATGGAGAAAGTGTATTGAACTTGGAGTTGATTATGTTAAAAAATAAACAAATTAACAAAATTTAGCTTTTCATTTTCCTGGTTAGGCTACGAACTTTTCAAACACCCCTCGTATTATAGGTATACATGGTTCATAAATGGCCTGACCAAGATTTTGTCTCGACTTTAAAAGAGACTGTTTTTCGTGTTTTGCTGTTTTTTTCGGTCGGTCGGTTTTCAGAGTAGTCAGTTAGGAAGTTGCCCGTCCCGGGTATCAACCCTGGACCTCATGCTCAACAGTAACGTTTGCGAATACTAAACAACGAGGCCGTTAGTCATATTTTTATCATTAAGTACTTTGTTACTTCGTTATTCACATTGGCAGCATAATTATTTAACAAGCTCTACCAAAACTTAGTTACAAATACCAGGACAAACTAAAAAAAAAAGGATCGTATCAACTGTGAGGGTGCATTTAAAGAAACACATTAAGCTAATATTGTTCGATATGTTTAATCACACTTAAAGTTAAGTAGGTGTGTAGAAAATGTTGCAAGTTACATTTTAAATAGATGTTACATATAGGTATGTAGGTATCATATATAACATTTTACATTTGAACGATCATTTTAAATTATGTCCCTAGGCAATGAACAAATATAAGGTAATTTAGATGTTTTTCTTACAGAAATTATTCTTTTTGACAATGATAACAAGCACACGTAACTGCTGACTTAAATATCAAATTTCTTTCTCCATCCAAGCACAGCACCTTAACGGGTACCTGGAAAAAAGTAGTAAATACCTAATGAGTCATAAATAAATTAAAGAAGTCGAGGCTTGGCTAAAGTATGACTGTATGACTACCATTTTTCCACTGTATTTAATACCTACTGCTTTAGAAAGCTAGGTAACATGCAGCAACTTTATTCCTCGATTTATTCAGTAAAAAGCTCACCGTGAGAACTCAGGCGGAGTGAGCAGTCAATAGTGTTAATCCCAACCATCGGAATGTCAGCTCACTTCAACCTCACTATCACCTAAGATATCACGGTGAGATTTTTACAGAATAGACCGGTTTAATAATCTGTTTGTGGACGTGAGATGTTGAAATGGCTTGAGAGTCGCCGGGGATTGAAGTCGCTGCGTATGTACAGACACCAGCACATCAAGCTACCCGAAACTGTCAGATTTTCCCGATCAACTTTGATATTATTAGATAGCCTTACGGAGCGACTTAGTCATGTTGACCAAGCTCCTTAATAAAGATAAAAAAAAAAAAAAAAAAACCTTATGCTTGAGTGATAAAGTTGAAAACCTATTAAAGAAATCTGATAGATTGTAGTAGCTTGATGTGCTGGCGTCTGTACTTAGCATAAGAACCAACCACCACACAGAACAAAGAAACTGCCGCATACCATGAAACATGCAAAAGACAATTTAAATAAAATTGGTAAAATGATTACATACACTCTTAGAAATGATTCACAAATGTAAAAAATCAGCTGTTCCTTTCATTTATGTTCACAATACTCGTCAAAATGTAGGGAAGAGCTGATTTTTTTTCGCGATTTCAGGATTGGTCCCATAGTAAAAGTTGTTCATAATGATGAGTACAATGACCGCTAAAGGATGCCCATGAATTCAATTTCACCCTGTATATATTTCAAACAGTGACAATAAATAATGAAATCTTGGCGTGGAGCCATAGGTGCAGAAGAGTGGAATAATACTTACGTCTTCGGATTCCATGATATTGCAACATTGGCCCAATGAAGTTACGGGATGTCGCTTGAAGCCCAACATGATGCTCGGCAGTGACCAAGATTCGCAAAAGCCGCGACAGGCGTTTGTAGTTATTTTGAATTCTACGCAGTCTGGTATGCTTATGTTCCGTGTGTGACCTGGAAATTGAAACTCAGTTTATGTACAGACGCCAGCACATCAAGCTACTACAATCTGTCAAATTAATTTAATAGATTTTCAACCTCATCACTAAAGCATAAGGTTCAAGGTTGATTGGGAAGTTTGACAGTTTCGGGTAGCTTGATGTGCTGGCGTCTGTACAATTCCCTATTAGATTTTCCAAAGGCGGTTTTGATAGGTAACTAGCTTCTGCTAGCGACTTCGTCCGCGTAAAATTTCTTGTTCCCCCGCCCCACCCCGTCGTCATCGAATCACCTGCCCGCGCTATCAGTTCGTTTTCTGAGTTTTATTATTTTTGCTGGACTCCTAATGGTCATACCGTTATGCTAAATAGCCAAACGCAAAAAGATTTCTGTTTTTTACATTTCCATGTTTTTTTCTAATCCGACCGGTTGCTCCAGAATAGTTCAACAAAAAAAAAAACATGCTCTTCAGCTTTATTATAAGTATATATGGATATACTTTATTATAATTACAAGCTTACAATGTTAGTAAGTAATGTTTTTAGTAGTAAGAGTGTATTAGATTTAGGTAGTAGAAAACATTTAACTAACCGATTCGATGACATCCTGGTTTCCTCCATGACTCTGCAGTGAATACGTTGGTAAGAGATATCAGTAGTATTAAACTCCACAGAAGCATTTTTGAATAGTCCTACTCGGACCACGGTTTATGAATGAAAAAGAATTCGCGATCCTATGCTTTTATCATGAAACTCTAAAAACTCACACTCTAAAAAAGCAGAGATCGTCAAGTGAAGAAGGGCATTTTTTTTAATATCCAACAGAAAAAAAAAGGAAATGCCCTTATTTCTATTTTTTAAACCCTATTTAATAGCTAAGAGTAATGGTGTGGCGATAAAATGTACCTAACTACTACGAATTTATTATGCTGATAAGTATTACAGGTGGCTCAGAAAAAAGATACCAGCCGGTCGATTCTGTAAAAATCTCACCGTGAAATCATAAGTGAAGTGAGCTTGAAGTAAGCAGTGACAATAGTGTTAGTCCCTAATGACAGCTCACTCCACGCTCACTTCACCCAAGTTTTCACGGTGAGATGGTAACAGAATCGCACGGCTGAAATAGGTGATTTGGTTGTAGGCCTTTACTCAGCATTGGAGCAGTGTCGGCTAAATAAATAAATATAATTATAACCACTAAACTACATCATAATAGAAAACCAACTATATCAAAAACTGTTACGACTTTTACGCAGAAAATTGCCTAACATAGCCTATAGTGTTCCTACTGCTGGCTGGGAAATAGGCCTCCTCTGTGTGAGAGAGAATTGTCTTACTTTATAATAGTTAATTAAAAATGTATTATAAACCTTTAAAGGTTGACAACGTCTGATTTTGTAAACAGAGTTCGTTTTCAGTTCATAAATTTCGCTGACGTTGGGCATAAAGTGTTATGGGGCGCGCAGCAAACAAGTAAACGGTCTGTAATAATTATCTGTTATGGCGTTAACGTAGCAGCTTTATGAAGATATATAAATATACCAAAGTTTTGTCACATTGACTCGAGTAGGTAGTATCTAAATTCTAAACAGTAAGAAGGTAGAACCATATCGATAGGTGCCCAGCACACCAATGTAGAAAACTTTTTTTTTGTTTTTTTTTTTTTTGTTTGTTGACGCTTTCAGTTGCTAGGCACCGAATATTTCGTACATTAATCAAAACATCCGAACATCGACACTTTAAAATGGAAATCGAATATAGAATATTAAATCTTTACAAGACAAAACAATTTGATGAATGTCTCAAGTTATGTGAAACGGCCTTGCAAGAAAAGGATGACCGGATGATAGAATTCATACGAATGCGGGCTATGACTATACAGGCGAAGGTCGTCGGTAATGGATACGAAGAAGTGGAGTATTATCCTCAACAAGATGAGCTGATGACTACGGCGGTTGCCAAAACACCGCGGCCTGGAACTTCATTTCAACGAGATACTATAACTGCTCGGAATATCGGTACATCCTATCAGGTAGGTCATCATAGCCTATTGGAATATTGTAGGTACTAAAAGATGAAGAAGTGAGATGTAATAAGGTAATGTACCTAGGTAATGTAGATGAGCCAGTAGGTATAAGCATTGTTGCACTATCAATTGCATTAAGCTCAAATGATCAAATACCTAGTATTCTTAATAACTCGACTACGGCACAACCTAAGGAAGGGTTATGCTTTTAGCAGTCTATATGTGTATTTATAATTGTATTTACGTATTTTCTTCTGTAGCGCCTAAACTTCTCATCCGATTTTGATGAATGAGATGTCAATCTATTCGTAAGTATAATCCAGGTGGCATAGTCTATTTTATTTTTTGTCTAATTCTAGAAAAGGGCTACAGCCACAGTGCGGTCCCGGGCGGGCACCAACACTGCTGGGGCCCGCAGCGTGCGGACTGCGCTCAACACAGCCTCTCGAATGTCCCGCGCAGCCACCGCCCTCGCTGGAGGAGCACCCTTCACTCCTGGCGCACCACTATCTCTTAGATTTCTTTCAAAAGAAGACAAACTATTTGCTCCAGCGGCGAAGACTCTATTTGAATATGTGTTCTACTGCGAAGGGGACGTAAGAAAGGTATCTGATTCGTCTAGCTGGATTAGAATATGACAAAATATGAAAATTAGTAACTTCTGTACATAGAGCATTACTTATTACTTACTTACTTTTCTTCAACAGGCTATGGAAGTAGCATTTCAAGCGCAGAAATCTGAAGACTCTACAGACTGGTGGTGGAATTTCTCATTAGCTCGTTGTTACTACGCACTCGGAATGTACAGGAACACTGAAGATTGTCTGCGACAGGCACTCAAACAAAACAAACACATCTCCATATACCTTCGTCTGGTGGCGATGTATGTAGGATTGAATCAACCAATTTCAGCGTTGGAAGTCTGTAAGCAAGGACTATCTGTGTTCCATGAATATACACCGTTGTTGATAGAGCAGGCAAGGATACATGAGCAGATGGGCAACTCCGCGCTGGCTGTCAAAGAGTACCGCACGGTGGCGCTGGAAGACCCATCGAATATGGAGGCCATAGCTAACATAGGGATGTATAATTTTTACAACGACCAGCCAGAAATTGCTTTGAGATATTACAGGTAATACTCGTATTAGCCCTTGGAACTCATGTTTTAGATAGTAATAAAACTGACCCGAAGAACGTTTGATTTCCAGGAGGTTACTAGCTACAAACCCCGCGGGACCGGAAATATACAACAATCTAGGACTCTGCTGTTTGTACTGTAATCAATGGGATTTGACAATACCGTGCTTTAGGCAGGCTCTCTACTTTTCTGCAGATGCCGATATTCGGTCGAACATTTGGTTTAATCTCGCTCATGTTGCTCTGGTAAGACTTGGAAGTACCTATTTAGTACGCTACACGAAGCCAGAAGCCATGATATTTGATTAATATCGTCATGATTTTAACTCCATTCCATTTCATTTTAGTCTACCGGAGACGTAACATTGGCATACCGATGTTTACAAGTGAGTCTTGCAATAGACTCGAAGAATGAAGCTTCACAACATGCATTGCAAGCTTTAGATGCAAGATTGCGTGCAAGAAGAAATAATGTTGTCAGTTAATTATTAGTAAATATGGCATAGCATAACATTGTTTTCACGAAATTTTAATGTATCTTTCAACATTTAGATAGCATTAAGATTTTTTGTGTAGATCACTCTGATGATATACAGAACTTGTAGAGTGCACCAGCCACATCGTGACTGATGCTATAAGTCTTTAAATATCAGGGTTGTTGGTTATGTAGGAACTAAAGTAAAATATAATAATGTTGTGTATATGTTTTATTTATTTATGGATAGTAAATAATCTATAGATATGTCGAGTGACTCCATATTGCGCAGTTCGTTATATTTGAGAGCTACCAGCGCGTCCAGGGCGGCCTCAGGATGGGCGAGCATTAGAGATGGAACTGATGTGTTAGATATACTGGTCACGGCATTCGGCGGTATTCGAGTTGTATGACGGACTTTAACCTGAAATTATTTAATGATGATTTAATTAGATTCTTACAATTAATATACATACTACGAGTAGAACCAGCTGGTCAAACTGAAGTTGATTAAAGCGCTGCTCTGAAACCATACAATAATTTTTACGAGTATTAAATATTAAAAACTGCACTGGACCGTCTGCGCGGCTACACTCAGATGTACAGTCGGACGCACATCTATTGTAACAAGTTGACTGTAACAGCGTGTTTATCTATATTTAGTAGTATTAAGGGCTGATTTCTAAATGAGCCGCACGTCGTAAATAGGTGTACAGGTGGAAATCGTGCTCGTTAACAAGCTTAACTAAATAGCTAACACCGCGCACCGCGCCGACCCGAGTAGTAATAATCTCGTTAAAAATAGGGCATAATTAGTGTCTACGCGTGTCGGCTACGCTGCTACTCCGTGACGTCAACGGTGCTACAAAGTAAGGGCTACGCCACTACGAAGGCCTACGCTTCTACGAAGTAACAGCTACGTTACTAAAAAGGGCTACGCTTCTACGAAGACCTACGCTTCTATGAAGTAACAGCTACGCTACTGAAAAGGGCTACACTTCTATGAACGCCTATACGCTTCTACGAAGGCCTACGCTTCTACGAAGTAACAGCTACGCTACTAAAAAGGGCTATTCTACTACGAAGGGCTACGCTTCTACGAAGTAACAGCTACGCTACTGAAAAGGGCTACGCTTCTATGAAAGCCTATACGCTTCTACGAAGGCCTACGCTTCTACGAAGTAACAGCTATGCTACTAAAAAGGTTTACGCTTCTACGCAGGCCTACGCTTCTACGAAGTAACAGCTACGCTACTAATGAAAAAGGCTATGCTTCTATGAAGGCTTACGCTTCTACGAAGAAAAGGGTACATTATTCCGCTAGTCATAGCCTAACTAGTTACGGCGTAGTAAGGCTTAAACGCTTTACGACACTATGAGGTCAGTAACAATAAATCAACAATCATCAGTATTTGAGGTAGATAGAACTCACTTGTTCTATTGTAGATGGCGCCACTCCAATGCTTTCCCAAGTATCCGAATCTTTAGGTATAAACAAAGGCTTTGTGTAGTTCGTATTCTTTTCTTTGATGGGAATACAATTTCCAAAAGCTATGTTGAACAGCATGTCTTTGGCACGTCTTAAAAGTTGTGGTTCTTTAGACGAATAGAACAGTACGTGCGCATGATTGAGTAATGCGAAGCTCCTTATGGTTGTGCAGATAATTTTTTTTATATCGCTATCTGAAATTTGATGTTAGTTATGATTTGGTAATCGTAGAAATGCCGACTTATCTTCTTCATTGTAATATTGGCTGAAGAGAATTAGAAAATACCATCGCATTATAATGTTAACATCATGTAGGTATACGGGTGATTGGTAGCAGCTGAATGAGAGTTGCCGAAGATCGAGTTGAATGGCGTGCAATTAGAGCGGCCTGTGCCCAGTAGTAGACTGCTATAGGCTGCTGATGATGATGATGAAGTATGTACCTACGGGTATGCGGAAAAATATTATTGTATCCAGCCAAGAATGTTCAAACTTACCAAAATTCTTAAAGAGATCATATTTCCCACAAACAATTATTAAATCTGGTAAACTTTCTGCGCTTGAATAGACGTCCTTCATTGTTTGAGTGCAAGTTTCTAAAGTTTCCCAAATACTTTTAATTTTACAAAGATCTACCATGACGCAGAAGAAGAACTTCCCGCGTATCGGTGTAGCCTGCAGCACGTTATTCAATGTTTCCAATTTGCCGCCGTATTCCCAAATGTGACATAAAGTTTTCTCGATTCCTTGTTTTTGATTTGATTTTCTTCCAAAAGAGTATTCTACTACTAGTGTTTCGCGTGGCGGATCGTTCTTCTCCAGGAAGGTATACAGCAGCGTTGTTTTGCCCTAAAAGTTATTATTTTACATATTTTATATTGTATTATTTTACATTATACTAAACAATGAGAAATATAACATTGTAAAGCGAAAACGCGGAAACTGCGGAACTTGGATGAGTAAGTAGGTAATTTTAAGTAAATCCAACTTACTACAGATTTGCTTCCAACGAAAAATATTGTTCTCGAGTTATTTTCGTTCACTTTTGTGTGCGTTTTATCAATTATTTGTGTAGCTATTTCTGGTATTGACAACATAATTCCAGTTATGTGGTGAGGTGCCGAACCGTCGACCTGAGAAAATCAGCGCTTCACCAAAGAATTAAGTAAATTAGGTACGCTTTATTCGGAGAATATCCTTTATATATTTATTATACCTACTCTTTGGAGAATAGAATAGAATATGCAGGGAAACACTCTCGTCGTTGTTTACCGGATTGTTTTGATTAGTAATTGGTTTCTTAGCAACCAAAGGTAAACAATAAAGAGTGCCATGCACGCACGCATTATCAGCACCACCTCCCCGCACCGTCAACCAGGCCTCGGATGTACGCAGGCACTTAACTGGAGTGGCTCAGTACTTCTGCGATGTCGGTGTGGTGGCGCCGCCGCGCCGAGCAACCACTCGGCGATGGCTGGGGAACAGCTCGTTTGATTCGAAGTCAAGTGGACGGCTAGAATAGCGAGATGCGTACTCCATCAGACCATTATCTGATCCAGCGAGACGTAAGTATGGGATCGGCGGGACGCAACCGCGACACCCACCTGAAGACAATCAACCGAATGTCATTTATTAGCTTAACAAGAGGCGAGGCCAAAGCAATTTTGGGCAATTTTTTTTTTTGGGGTTCTGGCAGGGCTATTTTTTTAAGATGAAAATTAGATATTTTCATCAAATAGTCTTCAAAATTCGCGTTTAGTGGCGTGGGTTTACCTTAGTTTGGTTTAGCATCCATTGTGCTGTCTGTGGTATGAGAAGCAAAGTTGCCAAACAAAAATTGTGAAATTAAAAAAAAAAACTTTATTTATCTGTGGAAATGGCGATTGGTGATCTTGGTGTCAAGAGATTTTTATAGAAAATCTTGTGCGAATAAATTGCGTTGTAATATCAACTGGGTGTTAATTCCTTTAAAATAAACTTTAGATTTCTTTAAAATAGTTTGAAGTGCATTTTATTTGATATCGATGATTAGTGTCAACTGATTGCAAGTGGTAAGAAATACATTGTCACCTTCACTCTTGTCCTAAAACTTTATTTATTTATTGTGCTTATTTATCATTGTTTATGTTTTTTAATCATAATTTACTGTTTACTTTATCGTACCTTTTCAATATTTTAGAAACCACGTTGATCTTCTTTTGAGTTACTATTACGAAAGAGAAAGGACCATTCTGCACATTATTCTCAGTCATATTATTCCGTAACCTACATAAAATTACAATTAAAATCTATGTCTAACATTTCTCGTGTTCGATTTTTATTTTCCCTTAGCATGAACATAATTTTTTTCAAATAGCTCATTTGGAAACTTAAGATGTATAAAAATACTATATAGTTCAATGAACTACTTTCAAAATTATGTTTCAACATCCTAATTATAGTGTTATATCGTCTTCATTAAGTTACCAAAAATTGTATAGTAGGTATAGAGTTTTTTAAACATGAAGTGGTGACTAATGCATTGTTAACAGTTATTTATTCTCATTTCAGGTGACCTGGGCCACTAAATCAAGAAGGTAGCTATGGGGTGCTTTATTATAATATTTTGTGTCAAAATTGAATTGAATATGGATTAATGGGACATTAGATAGTAGTATTGATGTCATTTATACATATTCATTGTTATATAGATGGCGGAAGTGGATCCAGAAACCCTGTTAGAATGGTTGCTGACAGGGCAGGGTGATGAGCGTGACATGCAGCTCATTGCTCTTGAACAACTATGCATGTTGCTGCTCATGTCTGACAATGTTGACAGATGCTTTGAAAGGTAATTCATTCTAAAATATACTCTGTATGGCAAGCAGCCAACCAAAACATAGCTTATCATCATTTATGCTGAGAGGCTTGTGATAAGCTAAATAACAAATTTCAACATTCAATTCAGTGTTGCTATAAGACCTGGATATATGTTAGTAAAAAATATTTCATTTGATTTTTAGTAATAAAACAACTTGTTTTATCTATAACTAGCAATCCACCCCTGCTTCACATGGATTTATGTCTTGAAAATGCATCACAATTTCTTTATTATATGAATGATTAATAACAATGTTATGTTCATATAAACATAGTGGAATAAATTCTCTAAATTAAAACACAAAATTGCATTGCTTAGAAGAACAATGTGGTCGCACAGAAAGATAGGAAAAGCATCACTGTTTAATATTTTTTATAGAAAATTATAAGCAAAAACATAATACATTCCATCAAGTTATTAATTATAATTAGTCCATATTTATTAGCAGTGTGATCATTTTTTATTATCTTATCAAACATAAAATATTATAAAATTATCATATTGGGAGCAACACATTGACAGTGACCTACTTTTATTTCAGCTGCCCTCCTAGAACATTTCTTCCAGCATTGTGTAAAATATTCTTAGATGAATGTGCACCAGATAATGTCCTGGAGGTGACAGCCAGGGCTATCACATACTACTTGGATGTTTCTGGTAAGTCTGCTGACAAAAATTAATTCAGTATATTGTTACAGATATGTAAACATATGTATAATATGATATGTTTAGCTTGAATTCTGTTTATGTGTAAACAGAAATTTAATTTCATTGCATGTGGTCATGATCATGACACATGGTCCATATTGTTATTCACCATTTGAATAAATAAAACACATTTGTTTTACTTCTGTTCCCAAAATGAAATAGATATTTCTTATTCAATGTAAATACATAACTAACCAAGCATTGTATCATTTATCAGTATCTTTTTTATTTTCCCAACATATTGTCTTTATGTTAATTTTCTGTTAGTTAGTGTTAATATACATTTTTTTTTTTTTGTCTAAGTTGTATACATTTGGCTATACATTTAATTTGATTTATTTTGCAGCTGAATGCACAAGACGGATTGTTGCTATTGAAGGAGCTGTTAAGGCTATCTGCAGCAGATTACTCACAGTAGATCCTAACAATCGTACCAGCAAGGATCTTGCTGAACAGTGCATTAAAGTAAGTTTTTGGAGCATCTGTTGAAGTTAGAGCTGTTTTTAAAGCTGTGTGTATTTGTGTAACGGTACCTCCTATCTTTGATCACAGGTGTTGGAGTTGGTATGCACCAGGGAAGCAGGTGCCGTTTGGGAAGGTGGTGGCCTTCCTGCAGTGTTACACTTCATTACACATCATGGTACATCTGTGCACAAGGACACTCTCCACTCAGCTATGGCAGTGGTTTCAAGGTATTTTATTGATAACTTCCTGATATTGTTCTTGTTTATTTATTTAACGGTTTACATACACAGATGTAAACAGAATAATATAGGAAACAAATTTTGTAATTACTGAGAAAATTCCAAAACTTGTTGTGACGATTGAAAAATAATTTGTTTTGTTAGGGTATGTGGCAAAATGGAACCGGGTGACGCTCGCGTGGGTGACGCAGTTTCGTCTCTGTCGGCGCTGCTGCGTCACAACGACGCGCGGGTGGCCGACGCGGCGCTCCGGTGCTTCGCGTCCCTTGCTGACCGCTTTGCGCGCGCGCATGCAGATCCAGCCCCACTAGCTGAACATGGTATGTAACGTGACATTTCAGATAAAGTAAGTGAAACGCGTCAGTGCTGCTGAGGTTTGAGGCAAAAAATAGAGGCATACTTTGTATATATTATACTTTAAAGGTTTAATAATACGAATTTATAAAATAGAAAAAATAACTTTACATATTTCTCAGTATTTAATTTATGCATTATTCATCTAATTGTTCCCATATGTTCCTTCATAGGTTTGATAGAGGAACTAGTTCGTCGGCTGGGCAGTGCTGAAAGTGGTGACGACAAGTGTTCGGCTCCAGCAGTATCTACTACTGTTAGCCTGCTCTCTACATTATGTCGTGGTTCTGCACAAATTACACATGTAAGTTAAACAATAATTATATTTTTTGACAGATGTTGCCTTTCTGCATTTACCTTACTATTTTACTTCAAGAACTTGTATAAAGTAAATGTATTTAAAATTTGTTACTGAGTACTACTGAGTAGGAATTTTCATGATTATGAATGTGGTAAATATAAGATACAATGATTGTTTTTAGGATCTCGTCCGCCTGGAGTTATGCTCGGCTGTGGAGGCGGCGGTGCAGGCCGACGAGCGCTGGTGTCTCGAATGCATGCGGCTAGTGGACTTGTTGCTAGTGCTTCTGTGTGAGGGGCGACATGCCATACAGAAGTAAGCACCTTACATAACGAGTAAAGATTTTTTTTTGCGCGTGGCCAAAATCGGGAGTAACGCCGCCATCTTGTTTTTTCAATATAATTTCGGTGACAATTTCGCACATGTTTACCAACAACGCCCCCATGTTAATGTTATTCAAGCGCCAAAATATACTTGTTGTACTCTACACATTGCGGTTGGTTACGATTTTATTTTCCAGAGTATGACTCTACAGTCTACTACAATCTTTAGACAGTCAAAGCCATAGCATGAAAATAATACTGTATCAGCTAATTTATCTATGGTATAGTCACAGAACCTGACCAATAAGATAAAAATAGAAAAAAAAAAACAAAAAAAAATTACAATGAAAGTAAGAAAATGAATAAGGGCTGATTTTTCCAATGCCAGATAATTTTATAAGAGCAATAATTTTGAATTTTTGACAGTTCTACCATACAAAAACTGTCTGGACAGTTTTGTATCGTCAATTTTATTCCACGAATAAAAATTATCTGTCGATTGAAAATTCGGCCCTAAGAGAAATATGAATATTTGGCACATTTCATATGCATAACAAAAAAAAAAAAAAAAAAATTAAGAAAAGAATTAATTCTAAAGAAGATTTAGAAAAGTTTCCCGGATGTCTTTACAATTCGGGTGAGACGGAACTTCCTTTGTTCTAATTTGAACAGGACGTCTGTCGCGTCAGTTATATTATGTTGTGAAGAAATTAAAAAAAGAAAAATATTTAAAGAAGTTTCCTCATTGCCTCCATTCTGTATCCAGTGGTTCAACTCGCAACGGCAGCTCGACTTCGGGCTCGAGCGCGTCGGGCGGCGCCAGCGGCGAGGGCTCGTCAGCCAGCGGCAGCGGCGCGCGCGGCGACAAGTCGCACCGCCAGCTCATCGACTGCATCCGCGGCAAGGACACCGACGCCTTGCTGGCTGCCGTGTCCAGCGGCGCCGTTGACGTCAACTTCACCGATGACGTCGGACAAACGTTGCTCAATTGGGCCTCGGCTTTCGGTACAAGGGAAATGGTCGAGTTTTTGTGCGAGAAAGGTGAGGTTTTATTCCCTTAAAACAAGCTTGAATTTTTTTTTAAATTCAAACTCAAAGCACTCCTTTCAAATAAACTGATCAGTAAGAAAAACGTTGCTAATTGCCTATTCCAAAGCATAGTAGGTTACTATGGAGAAGAATGGGCTAGAGACTCCATGTAAATACTTATAATATTGTATGTCACGTATTGCGTTAGGTGCTGACGTAAATCGTGGACAACGTAGTTCATCTCTGCATTACGCGGCCTGCTTCGGTCGCCCTGCTATTGCCAAGGTGCTTCTCCGTTACGGTGCCAATGCTGACCTTCGAGACGAAGACGGGAAAACGCCTCTTGATAAAGCTCGGGAACGACACGACCAAGGTAAACATTAATAGATGATAGTAGCAACACACAAACATAACATCTCGCTTATATTCCCCAAAGGGTTAGGCAGAGGTGTACCTGTAGTAAGTCCCATGTAACCGGGAGCGAGCTTATTGCCATCAACCGGGCCACAAATCCACACTCAATGTATGAAACAAAAACCAGCCAAGTGCGAGTCGGATTCGCGCACGAAGGGTTTCGTACCATTATCTATAAAAACGGCAAAAAAATCACGTTTTGTTGTATGGGAGCCCCCTTTAAATTTTTATGTTATTGTGTTTTTTAGTATTTGTTGTTACAGCGGCAACAGAAATACATCATCTGTGAAAATTTCAATTGTCTAT
>OX451390.1:13509928-13624124 GCA_949629135.1 Eremobia ochroleuca | reverse complement strand
TTCGCCTCGCCGAGCGGAGTTGGAAGCGACAGAGTTCCGCATGGACGCTTGCGGCACGAGCGCGTGCGGATACCGCGACAGCCAGAGCTGCTGCGCTCTGCTATGCAGGTATGAACTACTTAACGCGCCACAGTGCCGCTGTCACGCCCCCGCGTTATTTATACATTCTTCCTTAGGTCCCGTTGACACGCCGCGCGTGTCTTGAGACTTTTAGGAATATTTAGCAAATTTAGCTGTATTGCTGCTTCAAAATCATAGTATACAACGTGTAACGTTAAATGCGCAAAACCTCTTAAGGGGTCATTGTACTCATCATTATGAACAACTTTTACTATGGGACCAAACCTGAAATCGCGAAAAAAAAATCAGCTGTTCCCTACATTTATGTTCGCATAACTCGTCAAAATGTAGGGAACAGCTGATTTTTGCCCGCCTCGGCAAACTAAAATGTGCCGGACACTTGTATTGATACTCGTGAGGAACCACTCATGCTTTCACAAACTACGAGTACACTTAAAGCTTGTCCTTTGGTTAAAACTAAACTTAGGCCCGCTTGCATCACAAATCACTTAAGCTACGGTTTCCTAGAAGAGCGGTGATTGCTCACATGGCGTCCGCTATTTACCTTCGAATGTAGTCACTGAAAAGTTATCTATGAAAGTAAGTTGGTGTTCTTTCCTAAAGACCGTTTTTGACATCGTAAAGTCAAACCCTGCTGCCCAAAGGTTTAAATTGCTAGATTTGCTCTCACAATACTTACAAGGAAGGTATCCCGACGTGTCACCTCCGATTTCTTTGTGGCTGATATATGTTATTCTCCATCAAATTTTAAGAGACATGTATTTTTTTTTGTTTTGCCAACGCGCCTATTTTGTGGTGTGTTAACCCTCAAACTGCCCCGAAAGGTGGTAATGTTTAGGGGGCTATTTCACCCCCAAAAAAGGCGCGTTGGCAAAAAAAAAAATACGTGTCTCTTAAAATTTGATGGAGAATCTATCTAATATATCAGCCACAAAAAAATCAGAGGTGACACGTCGGGATACCTTCCTTGTTAGTCACGCGAAAAAGTATCCATACTGAGAAGAGTGAGCTCACACATTATTACATGGCGTTTCATGACAATCAAGTCACGTCACTGCGTTATTGTGTGTTATTTAAAATTTAAACAAAACAGAAACGCGACTATCTTTTGACGCGGTAGCCCCGTATTTAGCGGATTAAATCTTTGCCGCTGTCATCATTTACATGGCGGTCTTTATGTGCGGTTACAGCTTTTCTAGGAAACCATAGCTTTAATTGGTCTAGCGTTAAACGTAACATTTTCTTTTGTTCCTTTCTTCTTTTGAAGATGAAAGAGACAGAAAGATGTTTTAAATTCTTTTAGCGTTAAACGTATTTACTCATTTGTGGTGCAACTGGGCCTTGACTCTAAATTGAATTGCCATCTACAACTGATTACCCACCCGCCTTTACAATCTTCAGAACGCCATTTATTTATTTTGCTTCAAATCGGCCAGGTGATGCGCGTGCACGCGGGCCGCAAGTCGGTGCTGGAGGTGGAGTTCGCGGGCGAGGAGGGCACGGGGCTGGGCCCGACGCTGGAGTTCTACGCGCTCGTGGCGGCCGAGCTGCAGCGCGCCGACCTCAGCATGTGGCTGCACGACGCGCCCGCGGCCAACACGCACGACGACGACAACGCGCCGCACCATCTTGTGCTGCCCGACGGTATGTTGCTATTGCGAAAACACTAGGCAGCACTAGGGATGTTGCAGATGCAGATTTTTAACACCCCATCTGTATCCGCATAAGCACTGCATTCATTAATGCGGATGCGGACGCGAATGTTAAATAGATGCGAATGCTCCGCAATTACGTCTGTGTCGGTCAGTACCATTTGATAACTCATTTGTCCTTAACCCCTCAGCCGCGAGGAGCCATTTTTGCGCGGTCCCGATAACCGAAAATCGACCATTTGTGGATGCCACAAAAAATTCACATAACCGAAACCATACAAGTGGTCGCAGTGAACTGACTAAGCGCTCTTTCCCACGGCAAAATCCCGTTTTTGTAGGATCCCGTTTAGTAGTGCAGGTGTTTAAATATACATATTCACACAAGCATCCTGTTTTCAGTATCCGGTAAACAGGATGCTTGTCTGAATATGTATATTTAAAAACGTACACAACTAAACGGGATCCTGAAAGAGCAATAACTACATCCTGCTCTCTTCCTATTTTTTTCTAACACACACAATGTGTAAAGGGTAAGACAGGGAATCATTCGCTCATAGACATTCAGTGACCGGCGTGGGTTTATTGAATGAAATCCATATCGCAAGAGGCCACCTAGAAGTAGGTGCGTGGTTGACAGTCAGCGAATAGAGATGGCCGCCCGCGGATAAGCGGCCATTTCTTGCCGACCGAAAATGGTCGATTCTCGGCTGAGGGGTTAAAGCAAGGTTATTTTGGCGCGTGGCCAATATCGGACTAACGCCGCCATCTTGTTTTTTTGAATATATTCCCATTTTTGATATTTCGCAAAACAATTCCACAAATGTTTACCAATAGCGCCCCCTGTCACCTTTAATTGGAGCGCCAAAAGATCCTTGAAGCATTGGCATTGGCTTGTCTATTCTATTCTATTCTATAGGTCGTGCGTTTAATGGACATGTCGATATGTCAATGTGTCGTTAGTTTATTGATATCGAATCGAAAATGAACATCTTACTGTATGGACTATAAATCATAGCCATAGTTGCAATTATTTGTAATCGATTTAGTTCGTTATTCGTTCCTCACTGGTTCAGTTCAAACTCGAAAACAACTGTTATTACTACAAACCGCTTTTAGAAGCAAAAGTAGTGAAGTGCGTTAACTCTAATCCTTTATCTACAGAGAAACCTCCGGGATACTACGTGACGCGTTCAGGCGGCCTGTTCCCAGCGCCGCTGCCTCAAGATTCCGAAATCTGTGATACTGTTTGCAAATATTTCTGGTTCTTAGGAGTATTCTTAGCTAAGGTATGATGAAACACAATTCTTTAATAGTTTGGTACTCGATGAAAGAAGAAACTAACAGATGTTTGTTACTTCACAGGTTCTGCAGGATGGGCGGCTCGTTGATCTACCGATCTCGGAGCCCTTCCTACGTATTATGTGTGGCGAGGAACTAACCAATGATTGTTTAGAGGAGATTGATCCCATTAGACATCGGTAAGACTTGTTTTAGTTTTCCTCCTTTGACTATCTCCAATTTCAACTTTTATTAAAAAAAAAAAACATTGTTTTAATTTAATGGTGCCTAAGATACAGGCTGTATCTAGTTTGGGGCCAACGGTAACTCTATCTATTGTAATTTTAAAGTTGAATAAAAAAAAAAAAAAAAAAAACGATTTCTACTTCACTTTTGTCGGTTTTCATAGTTCACACTGGCACGCTGTTGAACTTATCATATTTTCTGTTCAGATTCCTGCAGAGCGTGCTAGCGGCGGCGGAACAATACGACGCCATCATGCGCGACCCCGCACTGGACAGCGCCGAGCGAAGCCAGCGCGTCGCGGAGCTCGGCGTAGAGGGCGCCCCCTTCGACCAGCTGGCGCTCACCATGACGCACGTGGCCGCGCACCACGACGCCGACGTCGCCGTGCAGCCGCTCTGTGATAACGGGGAGAACATCGAGGTAGACAGGGCAAGCATTAACACGTTCGACGCCATGTCGGACATGGCGTTGAACGTGTTAACGAAACACTACTAAATAAATAAAGTCGTTCTAAAGATCTTCCTTTGACCATTATATTTTACGTGTGAATTTATCAATTTGTTACGTTTCGTTAGGTGGGGCCGCACAACGCGCGGGCGTACGCGGAGAGCAGCGCGCGGTGGATGGTACGAGGCGGCGTACGGCGCCAGACGGCCGCCTTCCGGCGCGGCTTCGGCGCCGTGTTCCCGCCGCGCCGTCTGCGCGCCTTCTGCGCCGCCGAGCTGCGGCTGCTGCTGTGCGGCGAGCGCGGGCCCGTGTGGACGCGCGACCACCTGCTGCAGTACACCGAGCCCAAGCTCGGTTACACGCGCGACAGGTACGAACGCATGACTTACCGAGCCCATTCAGCGAACATACCGTTATTATAATAACGCTCATAATTAACAATACCAGCCTAGTATTGAACACTAAAAAATTCATTTGATCGTTTACAGTCCCGGTTTCCTCCGCCTCGTGGACGTGCTGGTGGAGATGTCTCTGCGCGAGCGCAAGGCATTCCTGCAGTTCGCGACGGGCTGCAGCAGTCTCCCGCCCGGCGGCCTCGCCAACCTACACCCCCGCCTTACTGTCGTGCGGAAGGTATGACCACATTCTTATAAGCTTCTACAGTGATAATGTTGTAGACCCTGTATACTCGCAGATGATGCGATTTGTTGATTTCTTAAGTTCTTGGTACAGACGCCAGCACATCAAGCTACTCGAAACTGTCAGATTTTCCCAACCAACTTTGAACCTTATGCTTTAGCGATAAAGTTGAAAATCTATTAAAGAAATCTAACAGATTGTAGTAGCTTGATGTGCTGGCGTCTGTACTTATTGACAGGCCTACACTGCTCTCGCATACCTATTAACACAACCTGAGAATATTGTAAAACCCAACTATTTTTTAAAGAGTTATAAGTTTTTGCTGACTCTTCTCCATAGAAAATGACCAATTATAGGTTTTGTGAAATAAAATAATTGGATTTTGATTTTTAGTCAGTGTCAGAAATATCGACACGAATGTTGAAATGATTTGAATAAATAAGTAAATTGATCTTTATCTTAATGATACAGGGGGCATATCAGAATAAATAGGGTACACTAAATTCTGGCAAGAATGTTATCTTATAATTGAGTATATTTTATAATTGAATTAATTGAATTTGTTTCCTTAAAATGCTTTAATCATTTTGGGATAGTGTATTCGTCCCGATATTTTTAGCGCTGACTATATGTAATGTACAAATGTGAATGTCTATAATATTTACCTTTGCAGGTTGACGCTGGAGACGGATCCTACCCATCAGTGAACACGTGCGTTCACTACTTGAAGTTGCCGGAATATTCGTGTAAAGAGGTTCTGCGGGAAAGGCTGCTCGCTGCCACCAACGAGCGTGGCTTCCATCTCAATTAGATGCATCTATGACTAAACAGCCCAGACGGGGCGCCTGGGCGTTTCGGAATATGTTGAGAATAACTTTTACACTATTGTTACTCACGCACTTTCGCCTATGGACACGCGAAATTAGAAATAATTATCTATTTATTCAACATCAGTAGCCTTTATCCTTGACTGCTAAGTGAAATAAAAACCATAGTGCTCGTCAGACTTTAACTTACTTAAATAAATGACCTAACAAAGTACATTACATAAGAAGTTACAGTTATTTTTAACATAGACATGTAACATTTTAATATACCAGCTCATAATATAAAACTGATCTCTTGAAACACCTTTTTTTTTTCAAGATATTATTACTTCTCATGAAATAAATAGTATTTTATTATATCAAGATATCGATCTTATTCTCTGAAAGAAAAATGTGTCGTTCGTCGTAATTTTTGTTATTATTATGCAATAATATATTTTATTTTTAATATTATGTATAAATAATTGCATGGGTTTATAATATTTTATAGGATGGTGTGATTGTGTGACAAATAAGAGGCTCCCCACTGTAACCTATTTATTATTGGGAATTAATGGCAATATTTAACAATTTTTGAAATAAAAGTAATTTTCAGTGATTGACTAAATAAATAGGTATACATAACTTGCAACTGTCTAAACTATCCACAAATAAAACTATTTTTTGATATTAATATAATAATAAGATAAGCGATTTTTACTTCTTTTTGACTTCGCTTTACTTGTAACATAATATTATAATGTTCGTTTCACCAAAAGTATAACAGTAGAGTTTGTTTAAGTAACTTTTATTTCAGTGTGTTTTAAGATAAATTAATGAAAATAAATACTATATAGGCGTCTAGCGTTTCAAGCTAATTTTAGATAAATGTTTGTGTATGCTGTGGTGATAATTAGTTTTATTTTCGGATATGTAAGTTGTTCCAAGACGTGTTTAGTTGAAATGTAATCTCTGGTCTGTCAGAAATAAAATAATTGTTTCAAAATATTTACCATTTACTTTGTTTTGAGTTTATGCTTCCATCGCGATTTAATAGTACATATCCTTTTGAAAGCAAAGAAATCGTAAAATTATTCCTATTCTTCAAAAGTTTGACTTCTTTCATCAAGAATTGTATTGAAACCAAAAACAAATAATTGCAAGCGTTTCGGTAATCAACACATATTTTGGTGTAACGGCTAAAATGTTCGTTGAGCACAATTGTATTTACTTTATAACTCGTACAGACAGCTAATGAAGATATTAATTTGTAACTCGTACAGACAGCTAATGAAGATATTAAAATACTGCGCAAACATTGTCGCTTGTAGCCGTTGCAATCAATATGTGCTTGTGATACCATAATTAGGACTGAAATTATGATAAAGTATATCAAATTTTAACTTTAGGGTGTGAAACACTGATGCGTTTCTACGAAAGATATTTAGATATGTTCCTTTAGTTAAATAATTTTATCAACTGAAAGTTGGTATATATTGTGATTTATTATTATAAAAGTACTTTACGAATTAAAATATATTTAGTTTAATTTTAATAGGTATTTAGATTAAAATTACTAACCATAATGGCATCATGTAGTGCTCATGTAATTGTTGTTGAGGATTGTATCAATAAATTAAGCAAAAAATTTTTGCCTTTTTATAACTCGTAGATTCCTTTGGTTCAAATAATGAACTCAAAATGAATGGAGGTTGATTAAGGAGTTCAGTACAGCACACCCAAGCGTCAGGGCGACCCGGCAGCGACACGACTGCGGCATGCATGACGCAGCGCAATGCGGACCTGTTGCCAGGCGCGCCTCCTGCCCTTACCGTTCCACTTGTGCTAGTTACTGAGTCAACATTGTTCTTTATTGGTCTTGTTACCTATCTAAAGAATTTATAGTCCAAATAAGGGAATAGAAGACTAAGGAAAAGATCAGAGGATCTGGTTAAAATTGTTCAGAAGAACATGGAGGTTAACAATTTTACACCGTAAAGTGTGAAGTAGTAGGCTGACTTGCTGGCAACTATGATATTACTAAGACCGGGTAGCCCCCAAAGCGAAAGGTGGAGATGGAGAGGAGTGGAGAGCGGATGCTTTTGTTGCTAAATTGTGTATATTTATTTTGAATTGCGTTGTTGGCCTTGTAGACTCAGATGCTTCGACTTTTTTGACAATTTTCTATTTGATTAAGTACCTACTTGTTGACAGGCCTACACTGTCCTCCTATGGTATGCCTATTGCAGTCCTTCCACAGTTATTTTACGTTGAGTTTGAGTTGCTGCTGTCAGTGGTAAAAATAACTAAAAGGAACAGTGTAATTTGAAGACATTGTAAAAGCCAATTATTTTACAAGGGTAACTGTGGAGTTTCTTATGGACTTTTCTCCATATATAGGAAACAACAAATTGGAACCATGCACCTAGCTTCTGAAGTTATATAAGGGTCAATTTATACTAGCGCAGAGTCGAAGCGCATCGAAGCGTCAAATTCTTTACAACTAAAGCGAATCCGCACGAATGCGCGCGTATTCGCCAGAATACGCGCGCACTCTTTTACTTGTTGTAATGGGCATCAACAGCAGTGCTATTGTATCACTTGCCAGTTGACTCTCGTAGCTGAAACGTGTGTAAAATGGTTGACATTGATCTTGCTATGATATTACTTATGCACCAGGAAAATTAATTTTTCGTCCGAGTCCATCGTGTTCAACACCGACGCAGGCCAATTTTCGACTTGATGACGCGTAGGTTCGCTAGTGGGCGCATGGATACGCGAGAATGCGCGCGCACCAATCAGCGTTGTTCAAGCGCAGACGCGCGAATTCCAACGAATGCGCGCGTCTTTTTAAAATCTCAAAAGTAATGTGTGCGTTACGCTGTGGAGTTAAGGTTGAATTTGGTATGTTCAGTTTTGGATAGACGCTTCGATGCGCTTCGATTCTGCGCTAGTATAAATTGACCCTAAGTGCCCATATAGGTTTATGTGAAAGAAAATATTTTTCAACACACTTGCTCGTAAAGTGGCTCTTAATGAACCGCTTTTAGGTCCATAATGCAGTGTATTAAACACGCGTGCTTTTTACTTGGTGCTGCCGAACTAGTGCGGTAACGCCAGAGATAACTATTTACTAGTCGGAGATATGCGCTTTTTTTAATCTCATCAAAGAGACTTCTTTTTTCTTTAAATAGTCTGAAAATTAACTAATGTATTTATCATAAATTGTCCGTGGTCCCTCCCGGAACCAAACGGAAAAGACCCTAACTGGCGATCTATTATTACGGATTCTCACTGAACTAATGTATATTTCTCTATGCCAATAGTACTTTTTAATTCCACACTAACTAAACCGATCAGTCTAAACTTTATTTTGTGTTTATTATATTTCTATATAGCCTGCTTAGCGGGTTTGCCCGTCCCTTTATTTACAACTGCGCGCGCATCGCTAGCGCGGCGCGCGGAAAAGCAAAACCAGCGCGCCATTTTCCATAAAAGTTAATAACATGACAACAACAAGTCTGTTTTTTCCTCGCAAGTGTGTTGAAAAACGTTGTATGAAACGCGTGTGAATTGATTGACACACTCGGTTTCCTTATTGAATAATACCGCCTCGGGTGCAACGATCAACGTAGCACACAAATGTTATCATATTGTACCTACTATTATGTTAATGACGATTTTTAAATTTTTATTGTAAAGATAAAAAAAATGATATCTGTGTTTCCACCATTGACACGAATCACACAATCATAGCGATTTGGCATGCTTAAAATCAATTCATCAAAATCACTTTGAAGAATGGCCGCCCACGTTCTTTCTAACAAGTCAAAAAGTTGTGGGGTATGCACGGCATCCATACTCAGCAGAGCTCTTCTTTGGTACATATCCCATGCGAGCTCAATTGGGTTGAGGGCTGGAGATTGAACAGGTCACTGCAGAACGTTGATGCGAGCATCGGCAAGAGTGCGTGTTACGACTAGCGTGCATTGTCGAGCATTAGTCGAAACGAATCACCCAACCGGCATCGCAAAGGGATGATCACGTCTGAAACAATCCTCTTCTCATAAATCTGAGCATTGAGCTTGCCCCTGATCCAAATGAGATCAGTGCTTCCACCGATCCAAATCCCGGCGAAAACTATTGTTATTGTTCTCCCTCCATATGAATGATCTTCCTGACAAGATTTCAAACGTTCTTGACGTCCAGAGGTCCGCCAAACTCGAGTACGTCTTATATCCAGCCTCATACCGAAACGAGATCCATCGGAAAAGCAAACACAATGCCAGTCTTCTTTCTCCCAATTTCTGTGTTCGCGAGCCCATTGTAAGTGGGACCTACGATTGCGAGGTGATATAGGTGGACCTCTCAGCGGCCTTCGGGAACGCAGACCCACTTCTCGTAAAAGATTTGGGATGTTTGGTCGCTTATCAGTAAGCCTGAAGAGCTGTGGAGCCTCGTAGCCAACATTATGGCGGTCATGGTACAGTAAGCTTCAAAGAAACCGGACCCCCCTTTGATGATGATATCATACGTTTAAGTTTTTCGTAATGTAACGTAAATGGCGTGTTGGTCTAGTGGTTTGGACTGCGGCTTAGCAATTCGATGGTCACGAGTTCAAATCCGCAGATGAGATTTATTTTTTTTCTTTTTTTTAGTTTCTTTAATAGTTGATTAGGTGATTTTCGTAACTTTATTTGAGAAAACAAGTATGGGGTTTGTAAGAACAGCCAGGCATGTTGCATAAACAATATTCATTTATTTCATTAATTATATTTCTAGAAATCCACATTATACAGTTATTACGAGTATACAGTTTTCTATGTGTGTTAAATTAGGGTTATTTACTTAAAATATTAACTACATACAAAATATATACCCTGGGTGAGCTGTAGAACGTTTAACATTAGATAACGGTTCGTTTATAGATATTTCTAGTAACATAACTACAATATTTATTTATTCAAACTTGTAAAAACATTATTTTTTTATACTCTGTATGATCTTATGGGGAAAAAAGCCTAGGTAAAAAATGAAATGTTGTCATTTGTGCCTGTGAATTACAGAGGAAGAACCAACATGCTAAACTATAACAGTATAGCAATATACATCTTTCTCTTTTATCACAATTTCTGATAACCCTTTTAACACAGCATTAGAAAAGTATGTGAGGTCAGATGGTGCATCGTTAACACATTACAAGACTACTTGTAAACAAGAGTAACTGGATTCATAATAATAAAGGTTGTTTATTTTTGATTAACTACGAGATAATGATCCCACAAATATTGGGAATTATTAACACTTGCTCAAACGTTCCAATGCAATTTTATCAGATAAGTTACACAATCAATCTGCCGAGTAAATTGTCTATTAATAACGCAGACGATGGCAGTCACTGTCTATCACTTCTTGAAGACTTTTCATGCCCGAAACCATATTGAAGCTTGCAGCACTATTTCGAATTAGTTCCCAGGTTTTGTGTGTCCCAAGGTGTCGCTCCGATTCATTAGTGTAAGCAGTTGGGTGAGATCGCATTTCACATCACCCGTCGCTTGATACCTTTGTATCCATCTACGAACTATTTTTCTCTGTAATGAAAACAATAATATTAGAAATACATAAAAAATCCACCTTGTAAGTAATAATGCAACATGTTTGTAACAATAAATATATGTGTATAACGTAAATCTTACCGTTAAGCCCACATTTCTCGTGCTATTTTCTTTATGCTTTGTTCCTGTTCCCAGAGAACAACAATTATTTTAGCCTTCAAAAAGTTGTTAATCGCACCATACTATCGGTTAATAGAATCAACTGTTCAAAAACTTCGTAAATTGGATAATTTTACGACGAAGACATTACACACAAGCTGATCGGCACGAAAACGAAACGATTTGAAAAAGAATTATACCCTCAATCACAGTTTAGTAAATAGGGCGAAGAAGTATTCTAAATTCAACCTTAACTCACAGTTCATACAGCAGTTAAGTTTCTGAAGTAAAATGACGGTAGTGCAACAATCGGAATCAAGCACAATCTATTCAACCAAACAAGAAATCTATGCTAATTTCAACCTTATCTTTTAGTTAATTGAAGAGTTACGTATTGCAATTTTTGTAAAACAAGGTTGTGGACGGTAGGTGTATCTCACGTGGTGGAAGTTGAAATTTAAACCTTAATGTCTAGAAGATTAGACCGTTATCAAACTTGTTCGATAAAATGAGTAATGCTATTCGAATTTTCGTTGAGATTACTAACTGAGCCAATAGCCTATTGGTATAAGGCACGGTCTTAATGATCGTCTGGCGCCTGGTGATGCGGGTTCGTATCCTATACGGCACGTAGTGTCTTTTTGTAAGTTATTCTTGGTATACGGTTCGGCCAGAAGCCGAAAAAAATACCACAATACCTAATTATTAAAAACATACAAATAATATTTGAGTCGGATCGGTGGATGCTCGGGCAGAGATGGGTGCGGGGCGGGCGGCGGGGAGGGAGCTGCTCGGGGCCAGTCACGTGACGCACTCGCCGTCGCTTGAGCGATTATTCTTTAAGTCTTGGCGGGGTTCGTTTTCTCTGACGCGTACTGTACGATTCCGTCGAGCAGTTTTTTTGGATGTATCGGTCCTGTCTGCGAGTGGTGATGCGAGATCGCCCTCCATGTCACTCAGCCACGCTGCCCGTGATACGATAGCGTGTCCAGAGGCGACTTATGACGCCTTGTGTAGTGCCAAGAGCCACAGCCGCAGTACGTTGCTTGGAACCAGCTTGCAACATTCCGACGGCTCTCATCATCTCTTCTCGTGTCATATCATGTCGTCGCTCCATATCCGTTCCGATGCAGAAATTGTAATGGTTTTTTGTAAAAAAGCCATTACACACTTTTATAGGAATCCTGATTTTCTGTTTTTAATAAAAATGTAAAGAAAATTCTTAGTTCAAATAGTGAAATGAATTAAAAAGAATCAATAACGATCCTCAATTGCGGCGATTCTCTAAAACGTATTTGCTCCCTAGACACTTTTGATGTGTGTACATGGTATAGACGTAACAATGTCCTGTAAAATACTAATAAACGTACTATATCAGATGAATAGTTACACACTGATTTCCCTCTTTCAGTCGTAAGTAATTTGACTTTCGAAAGAAGACGACAAAGCGTTGTCAGACGCCATACAACGCTTATTATTAAGGGGGCTAGACTACAACGAACACCTTGGACTTAAGGAGCATTAACTACCACGACGATTGACGTCATCACCACGTGAAGGGCTATGGTCATCACAACCTGTTTAGTATACATAAAAGTTGTAGAGTTTTTCAGATATATGCGAAAACCCCAAAATAGGGAAATTTGTGCCACCCTCCGGCTCGCCACGACGTCAGGACATTTAGTGTGTTAACCCCTTAAGCACCCTGAACAAAATTCTGAATGAATAGCTTACGCACTCTACAACTCCTTTATTGACTGGAATAGTTATCCGCACCGATGGCGATAAATATCCTAAAGATCGGTAACAATAGAAAAAGTAATTGTGTCTCATTAATGACAGTTGAGCTATTAAATGCATGCAAGTGCATGTGCATTTTATTTTAAAAATTGGGTCGTTGCATAATTTTACTGTATCTATGCAAATCAATGAGTAATAATGTAAATATTAAAAATAATAATGTTATATTGTCATACTGCTGGGACAAAGACCTCTCTTCGAGAGGGAGTGGGCTGTATTCCACCACGCGGGTCCAGTGCGGGTTGATAGTGCCACATGTCTTATTTTTTTTGGTTGTAGGACATGCCAGTTTCCTCACGATGTTTTCTTTCACCGTTTTGAGAGTAGTGGTGATGAAATTATTTAGACAAAGTAAGGCCTGCCTGGGTTCGAACCCACGACCTCAAACTCGTAGGTCGGGGCCGTTACCACTGGACCACCACTGCTCTCTATGCATAGTTTTATTATTCGTTTTAAGTATTAAGAAAGTTGCAGTTTACAAAATACCCGCAACTCGGCGTATCTTTTCGCATAAGCCTCCTCCAACCGTCTTCAATGGACTCTGTCGGTTGCAACGTTGCTCCCCGGCCAAACACGGCCCCGAGGTCTGCAGACGGATGTCGTCTTCACTACTACGTGTTGGACGTGTTCATTCTAGTGTCTTGGATTAGTGTCTTACGGTGGTAGAGTGACTTACTTTTTGCAACGTAGGAGGCGTCGTGTCCCTAGACCTAGTGGCCCCTAACTTATAAAAGAGCGCGGGTGGTTCCAGGGATTAGTTCTATATTTGTTGTATCGGTTATTGTAAATGTATGCTTACTCCACGCTGAATTTACCTAAGTTTTCACGGTGAGATGGTTACAGAATCGCACTACTGGAGGTATATTTTCAAGAGGACGTGTCTTTTTACGCACCTAAAACCATTGTGTCATATTCTAAAAAAAATGCTTCGTCGTTTATGTTATTGTTCGTAGTAGGTAATAGGTGTGTTATGTTTATATTAATATAAAATATGCATACAAATTCAATAGATGCCTAAGAAGAATATCGAGCACTGTCCCCCACACATTACAACTCCCACCCGCCTCCATCAAAGGCGTCAACACGTTTTCCGGCTCGCCTGCGTGCCGCTATTTTCCAACGGATATAATATGTATACCTACGTACCGTAACAGCTCATTTTCACAACAATCTCGGTATAGTATTTTTGCTATGAAAATATTATGTTAATGATCGATATTTTTTTGTACCTGCCTATCTAACTTACAAACATATTGGGGAGGTACCTATATAACAGATGCTCGAAGGGTTTATGTATAGGTCAAAATCATTACTCATCATAGCAGTAATATGAAATACACTAGTTGCTTGTCATGCAAATCCAAACTTTTTGTTAGTACAACTCTGATTTTCACGTTGAGACACCGGGTGGAACTGCGCAACATACCCGTTCTACTGCTTCGCCATATAGCTGCAACCTTGGAGCTTTACACAATTTTCATACAATACCAACTAAACGGGCTCCCAGTATAAAAACTACGTAGTCGCGATCACAGGCATCAGTCAACTGCTTAGATCACATCGGTGCACTGGAAACATGAGGGCTTCACTTGTGTGCTGCATAGCCCTTGCGGCGCTAGCGTACGTTAGCTGTAGGACTACCCGCGAGAAACGCGATGCGGACCTCGAAGTAGCAGCCACACATAAAGGTGGTGGTGGAGGTGGCAAGTGGGACAAAGGGGGAGGCCACGAGCACCACGCAGATCATCATCACGACCATGGTGAAAAGGGACACAAAGGATACAAGGGACACCATCACCACGAGCACGGCAAGAAGGGCCATCACCACCATGAAGGGCACAAGGGGCACCACGACGAACACGACGGACATAAGAAGCATCACCACCACGAAGACGGTCACCACCATGAGCACCACCACGGCGACAAGGGTCACAAGGGCCATGGCCATCATGAAGAAGGCCACTACCACAAGGGACACTCCACTAAGGGCCATCACGGTGTGCACAAACATGACGAGTTCAAGAAAGAAAAGCACTTCCACGACAAGCACCACGACGGCGGCCATCACGAGCACCACGGCGGACATCACGAGGAGCACGGACACAAGAAGGGAGGAGAGTTCCACAAGGGACACAAGCACCACGGACACCATGAACATGACCATGGCAAGAAGGGCCACCACGAAGAGGGAGGACATCATCACGATCATAAGGGACATCATGAGGAAGATGGACACCATCATCACCATCATCATCATCATGATCATGGCAAGAAGGGTGGTCATGAGCACCACAAGCACTGGGGCCACAAGAAGGGACACAAGTAAATGTTTCCTAGAGACTGATACCTACCGATGCGAGTTAATGAAGTTTTCATTTAGTTATATCTAATTAAGCTTTCATAATGTGTTAAGTTTTGTTGACTGTGATGTTTTGTTAATAATATAAATAAATGTTTTTGAAACATAACAATTGATTTCGTGTTTACAAACCCATTCATTGACATAGACCTAAATATAAGTAATTTAAATAAACCAATTAAAATCGGTTAGCGATTCAATTATTAAAAAAAAAAGACGTAATCTTTGCAATTGGATGCAGATACAAAAACAAACTTATCAATTTCACAGCACGTTTCGACAACAAAGTTACATAAAATAGTTGGCGTTGGTCCGTTGGCAACGGCTCCCGACGAGATAAGTAACTCAGCGTTGAGAAACTAGAGCGCTGCCCGAGATTGGCCTACATTTTACTGGGCAACGAATTAGTCGTGGTTGCAATCAACCGTTTCCTATAGAAAACACTTGCAGCCACTGAAATTGATAACATTTCTCAATAGCCAGCTTGTCAATACCAATAAGTAAGTCTAATAAAAGCCTAGATAAAATTATTTTGGTCCTGTTTGGGTTGTCTCAGTCAACTTATCAGGTATACTGCGTTCGTTTTTTCAATATTATTTGGCAAAATAGTAACCAGTTTACATTTTCAATGGCACGTACCACTATTTTTCGACGCTTCACGCTTTATTGAACACTTAAAGTGGGTACAAAGCTCTATTTGTGCTACCGATTCCGTTTGTAGAAAAAACAACCATGCATAACGCAATGTATTTTTTATCGACACAGGTCAATGAGTTGTGTTAGTAAACATGTTTGTCATAATGTAATAACATTGGGTTTTAGTGTTTAATTGTTTATTTAGAGTATCTAGGTCTGACGTTTTTACTTTACGAAATGTCACAAATTTTCTCGATATGAAACAAATAGAAAAAGAAATAACCAACATTATCAATCTTTGAACGACGGAACTAAAAGTGTTATTCAGAATTTGCAGCTACTTGAGGCTCGTCCCTGAAGGTTTCAGGAAAGTTTGGTCGCTCGGTTTATGCCTTATAGGTAGATGGCGCTACTTGTTGCGATTTTCGACCAGGGTTCATTTATTTTTTACTAGCGACCCTTTCCTGTTCCTGCTTCGCACCGTTTTTATGAGTGGATAAAACATCGAGATGTCTTTAATATATCTAAGTTTAATAAGATTTTTTCTAAATAATGGTAAAACGTTATAAAAATTCATTGCGTAGTTTAGAAGAACAACGCGGTAAGACAGAAGAACCGAAAAGCGACTTTAATTTATAATAATAGTACATATTATTATACATTAAAGTCATCTATAGATGTAGATAGATGCTGCCTCCATGCTCCATGCTTCTTTATTTTATTGCTAACTTCTTCTTACTAATAGAAACAGTGCTACTATCCTGGAATAACAATTAGGTAGGTATTTTAAATACATCATTAGTCAGCATTCCGACGTGAGTACGTGACATTTCCCTAAGGACTGCCGGATATATATTATTATATTTGCTTTCGAACTGTAAACAAAAAAAATAGTTAAAATTATTAACTACAAAAATAAAATTATTTAGCGTCTAACGTTTCCAAATTTAATATATGTATAATTAGCCAATAATGTTCCCACTGCTGGGACGTGTGATCCACCAGAGTAGCCGTACCCGCTAAGTGTGGTGGATCACGCGGGCCCTTAGCGGGTTGGTGGATGGCACATGTCTTTGAGCTTTCGGTTCTAGGACTTGCCGATTTCCTCACGATGTGATGAAGTAATTTACAGAAAATAAAGTGCCTATCTGCAGGGTGATTGCGTAACGCAGCCATCATCATCTGCTGAGCCTTTTCCCTACTTTTTTGGGGTCGGCTTCCAGTCTAACCGGATGCAGCTGAATACCAGTATTTACATGGAGCGACTGCCTACCCGACCTCCACAACTCAGTTACTGGGTAATACGATACCCCTTGGTAAGACTGTTTGTCAGACTTTCGGGCTTCTGACTACCCGTAACGACTGTCAAAGATCCACGAATGACAGCCGGGATCAACGGCTTAACGTGCTTTCCGAGGCACGGAGGGGTCTCTGTATGTAAACATATAACACACGCAAACATCCCCACGCGAAACACACTATCAGCTTTCATTTTGGGAGTTTCAAAACATTCTTTGCGATATTTACGTTGTTGGGCAAACAAATTATTCGAACACATAATATAAAACAGATTGAAATTGATAGTGTGTTAGGTACCTAGGTTTAACTATGCTCTGAAGAGCTGTGCACAAGTCTCAGTCAGAGCAACACATATTCGACACATTTCACATAGAATCACATACAATTGAACCTGCACATTAATAAAAAAAGGCGCAAACACAAACAATTCCTTAAATATCGATTTCGAAGTAACAGTTTTTAAAGTCAATAAAGAGTGTTATGATAATTCTTTTCCACTTTGCACGATATTGGACGTCGTCGCTTGTAAATGACAAGGAATGCAGTTAGCTCTTGGCACAACGCCATTATGAGTATGGCCCTCCCGGATGAGTTTAGTTTCAGCTGTATTTTTGTTCAAAGATTAGTATGTTTCAAGTTAATAATATTTAAGTAATTATGTACATTGCGACTTTATGTGGTTAACGGTTTCCCGCGCAACAAGTGGTTGAATCTTGAGGCCAGCGGTCTACCGCGGGATCGAATACCTAATAATAAAGGACTCTATGGATTACCACATTTCTTGAGTGCGTTTGTGTTGTTGCATCCTTTCTTTAGGAGTAACGTAACTCCTCCTTTTATAAACTCTTTGATAATCCTGCCACGAGAATAGCCGTGCGATTCTGTAACCATCTCACCGTGAAAATTTGGGTGAAGTGAGCGTGGAGTGAGCTGTCATTAGGGATTAACACTATTGACACTGCTCACTTCAAGCTCACTTCACTTATGATTTCACGGTGAGATTTTTACAGAATCGACCGGCTGTAGCATTTTTTTACTATTATTTATGAATCTGATTTCTAAAATGGATTCAGTAGTCTGAACAATCTACTTTTAGTACTTACGTTAATAGTTTTCATCCTTTTCATTTATGTAATATTATCAATGCAAGATAATCGCTTCAGGCACAATATTAGAAATGCCTGTAGATCAAATAGAAAATCTATCTACTGCACAGTAGTTTTGAAAACAGAATTACGTTCCTCGTTGCGACCATTACAATATTTTCTAAGGATTGTAGGTAACACGTTATAGCCGTTTTAAGGTAGGCGCTCAAGCCTAGCTGTGAACTTTCCGGTACCTACAATAGTTTGAACAACGATGGGGAAACTATTACAATTAACTATAACTATTACAAGTATTAGTACATGAATGTTGTAACGAATATTTTGTAATTTTATGATTGCGTGTCCGTAGAGTTTCTTGCCCGTTCTTCTTGTAGGCTACGCTTTGGAATGGGCAACCTCTTGACAGTTTTCTGAAAGTGCCTGTAATTGATTTAGTTTGAAAAAAAAATCTTTGAGTTTGAGTTTGAATTAAAAAAAACGAAATATATTTTTGCAGCTTTAATATGTAGATTATAGCAAAATGATAAGAACTAACTATTTCTGAGTAAATTATGTCTTTGTGTACAAGCAGGGTTGATTTGGATACAAAGCCATCTCCCGGCAAGCGCTTGCAGCAACTCGCGGCCGCCGAGTCTGTAGCGCGACGCGGCGATTAGCACATCTTACACAATGCCTTATATAAAACTGCTGCACCATCAATGATGTTGTCAATATTAGGAGTAGAGCACACCGCATCAACACCGCGTGATAAAAAAGCCTAGCAATATGAGGGTGGCGTTAGTTTTAGGTTTTCTAACGTTATTGGCAGTTGTGCATACACGTCGCTTGCCCTCACGGAAAGTGGAAAAAAGTTCAGAACTAGAGAAAACAGATCTAGAGCCTGCTGCCACGGGACACAAAGAAGAAGGCCCAAAGAATCATGAATACAAAAAAGGAGGCGGTAAGGAGCACCATGCCCATCATCATCATGACCACGAAGAAAAAGGCGTAAAGGGATATAAGGGTCATCACCATCACGAGAAGGGAGAAAAAGGACATCACGACAAGGAGCACCACAAGGGTGAGTACGACGACCATGGTGCACACAAGAAAGAACATCATCACCACGATGGACATTATGATGAACACCACAAAGGCGAAAAAGGCGAGAAGGGGCATAAATACGAAGAGAAAGGACACTACGATAAGGGTCACTCGACCAAAGGACACCACGAGATACATAAGCTTGATGAATTCAAGAAAGATAAACACTTCTTTGATGAAGAGGGAGATTCCGGCCACGAAGAGAAACATGGAGGACACCACGAGGAGCATGGTCACAAGAAGGGCGGCCACTTCCACAAAGGTCATCATCATGGTGACCATCACGAGAAAGAACACGGTGAAAAAGGTTTCCATGAGAAGGGCGGCCACCACCATGAACATAAGGGACATAAAGAGGCCGGTGGACATGACTCACATCACAATCATCATCACGACCATGGAAAGAAGGGCGATCATGAGCATCATAAGAAATATGGGTACAAAAAGGGTCACTGAGCACATCTCTAGGAATTGGCTGAATGGGGGACAGTCCTCTGCAGACGACGCTAGTGATTTCGGACTTATTTATTTTCTCGGAACTGTAACTTATCTGATGACAGTGCACTCAATACTGCGACAACGGTTAAGTGACGGCATAATTATGTAGGTAATTAATAACTAAATTATTATTTTTTATATTAAGAACTACTTAAGTTATTAAATAAATAACATGTACAGCATATTCTGAGTTTATTACTGATCTTTCACGAAACCCCATATCTAAATAACACTGCAGCACGTAGGTACACACTTTAATTGATTTTAATGTCGAAGTGGAAAATGAATTTGCACTTTAGATGGTGTGAGTGCGAAATTCCAACGCTTAACTAAGTATGCTTTTAAACTAATTAAGGTTGGTAACCACCACTCAGGATCGTACGACTTTCGCGTCGAGATAATATGTAAATATTAGGTTTACTGTGTGGTATTAAAATCAGAAAAGTGGGATACATTACATATGGCTTTGCCTGATACATGTTTGATCGTAATCGTGATCTATTGTGGCATCTAAATATCAAAATAACCTAAGTACACACCTATGTTAGACCTACAATGTTTAGGTACGAGATGCTTATTTGTATAAAGAGCATAAAGTTATTTATTTATTATTGTAATAACATTTGTAAAATCTCTTTAGATGTATTTTGACAAAAGCTAGCCTATCATCCCACGACATATTGTGCAAAAAATAAACAATAGTGTCTGATCAGAACGAGATCACGAAGGTCATACGTTACCAAACAGCCAATTAACCTCGTAATGTTCTGTCTTCCATTTCTACAGCAGTGTCATTGTCGAAGTCACGTTGGCTCTCGGCAATGTCACCTCGCCACGGATTTGTCACGCTTGGAGTTCTGCCCACCTGTAAAGCTAAATAGCGTGGTATTGGATCTATGTCGCTAGCTGACGGATTGAACGATTAAGGGTTCAGTTACACGATCGATTTCTGGTCGAACAACGTGTCGGTCAAGGATTAAAAGTGAATGAGCTTCAGTACTGCAGCGCATGCAAACGGCTCAATCAAACTGTCGTTTTGCCGACAAACAGTTCAGTCCATTGTTTGGATGTTTTATTCTGCTATGTTATGAAAAACTCACTTTTTCCTTACAAGCAGCGTGTCAGCTGTATCTTTAGACGTATAAACAGCTCACGTACTAATTAAAGTACAGTATTGGAACGTTATTCGTTTAATTCGGTGGTAACAGATTGCGGTCTATCTAATTATTTGCTAATTTCACAGGCTGTGCCAACTTGATTTGTATTTTATGTTACAACATAATTCTGATTTTAACGTTATATCGCCGAGTGACCAACTTTGTAACAACAATTTTATCTTGGTGTCAACTACAGAACTATTAAACTTAGGTCGGTTAGTTATAAACTATTGATGGAAATAATAACACAGAAGGTCTACGCTTTTAGATAAACTGTAGGAAAAGTTGGGAGACTCCGTCAAAAGTTTAATTGTTGCACACTGCTTTTCCTGTTATGTATCACCTTTTTTTTTTTGGGCGGAGTGGGAGGGCATGTCAGACTTTTACTGACTAAAACCCATCCGTATTCCTTCAGTTGCCTGTGCCAAGGGCCACGGTAACTCTTTCAAACAACCCGCGACCCTGACAAGCATCGGCCCTGGCGGACCCCGTCAGTTACTGCTGACATCTCTTTAAGCGCGCGTGGAACGCGCCGTCGACCCGGGCCTGGTCTTTACCGGACGGCGAACTGCCTAGGGAGGTCAGCGCGCAGCACCCAGTCGTACCCGATGTCCCACAGATGCGGCCCCAGGACCGATCCCTGTGGCACAGCGCATAACATCTCTCACCGGTTCCACTCTCCCTGGTGACTGGGGTAAATGACAGCCCTGTCCGTCAAATAGGCCTCGACCACGCGACAGACGTAGGGCAGGGTATTGAAGGCAATGGTGATGTCTAGAGACACCGCCAAGTCGACCCCACCCCGGAACATTTCGTTAGGCTTTAATAATAAATTTCAAGTTATTTATTTATTTCGCACAAAAGGTACAAAGGCGGACTTAATGCCTTATGCCTTAAGTTATAATGGCAGTTAGGCAGTATCTGACTTTGGGTGGATCGCTCATCTCGTAGAGTCTACGCGGCGTAGCGGCCGTAGCGCTACGTATGTAGCACACGCGGCTACGTGTGTCGTACTGTCGTAGCATCCATCTTTGTGGAAACACAAATTACACATTAAAATCTTAAGGCTACTTATGCCAGTAATGTATTCGTTTATAGTTCACGAACTTATTCGTTGACATAGATCTAATTTATAGTACCTACACACAAATACATAACTACGTAGGCAGTAAATAACTGAGAATATATTCCGCCGTATTTCATGAGAAATAATCGATTGATGGGTTGTAAAGATGTCATCAAATGCCAACATGCTCTCTAATTGTAGATAATGTATTCCAAGGAGTACGTGTGTGACGTATCTAAATTATTACAGCAAACATCTATATCAACATTCAGTGTGTATTTGTAGTGAATCCGTAATTTTGAACAATTCTTGTTGCAGGTGTGTTTTAACGCTTTTGTTTAAAATATCAACTTTTTAGGATACCATATTTCATTTTGTGACTGAAGAGAATAATTGTACAAACAAAGAATAAGGTGGCGGGAATCTAAAAGCCACGTGAGAATGCATACGTTATAATTTGTCTTCGTAATATAGGTTATTTACTAGGAAACGTCAGATAAAGCAAAGGAATGAAATGGTTTCTTCGAGCTGGCATTTACTTTTTGGTTGGTTGGTTTAAGAAGTATGTTTTTACGTACTTTATTACATTTTACCCTAATTATTTAAGTTACTCCCCGACACTTACTTTCTATTTGAGTTTATTACATAAAAATCGGACATATTGTAATAATGGTCAGTGGGCGGGCATAGAAAATGTAGAAAGGAAAGTGCAAGTAGAACTTTTACGTAAGGTTTTTGTTAAAGTTACGAGGTGCTTTTTCGTTTCGTCTTTTTTCGAAAGAATTGGATATTTTTATAACTGAAATAGTTAAATGAAAATGAATCTACTTCTTCTGTTAAATACCACAGACTATTTAAAGATAGTTCGATTAGCGGTACAAAGATATTGGTCAGTCAGTAAGGTGCTCGCGGGGCTGCGGAGCTTTGGGGCTAACTGCCGAGAGTGCTCCAGACGTGTCGGCTAATGATTTGTTACAAAATATCACTTCACTGACTATAGCTGTTGGTGTTGGTACACGCTGCTCCGTCCCGAAAAACGTTAATTTGTACATAGGTACTTCTCATTTCAGAAATTCCCACGTTGCACGGTACACGTCTAGTTTCCCTTTGCTTTGAGAAACTAGTGTGAGCTTCTGTTAATCCACAGTATCGGCTTGTGGGATCGCGGAACGATCGCCATTTGCAACCTGGTACTCGGAACCCAAATCGTATTTATTCTGGTGCACTTTTATTATTTTTGACGTGACAATATTATCGTGGACTTCAACGTTAAAACGTTATCGTGGACGGAAATTAAAAGGTGTGTTCACATCCTTCCTACTAATATTATAAACGCGAAAGTTTGTGAAGATGGCTGAATGGATGGATGTTTGTTAAACTTTCACGCAAAAACTACTGAACGGATTTAGATAGCTTATAACCAGGATTAACACATAGGATACTTTTTATCCCGATATTGCCACGGGATGGAAACTTATGCGTGAAAAACCGGTGAAACCGCGGGGCGCTGCTAGTATTTCCATAAATTTTACTTACTTGTGTTATCACAAATCATAAAAGCGCACCTAGATACAGTTTAATATTTTGCCATAAAATATTTATATTTTAATAAGAGGAATATTTTAAATATTAATATTCTCCTATCTATGGGATTCTGAACGCTAATCCCTCGTCAACTTTTCGAGGAATTTTGCGTTTGATTAAGAATACACGGAAATTACATTATCATTATGATATTATTATAAGTAATGCCTTTTGTTCAAATGTTGAGTTTATTTAAAAAATAACAAACATCTCCGTACGTTTACCTAGATCAAAAGTCAATGCTTAAATCTTGTGCGGTTTCGAATGGCTGTTAATTTCGTACCCTAAAAAACCCTCATCGGTGTTAATCTCAGAACCGCAAAGAAGATTTGTGAGCATTTATCCACATATTTTAGAATTTTGCGTGGTTACATAGTAGACGGGTGAGGGTTGTAATCCATTGATAACGCTTTTACACTAATTAGCGAGTGAGTATGGAGCTTAGTGACGTCACGTGACTAGATTTATGGGTGCAGACGCTGTCAGCTCGTAATCCTGACCAAGTGAGCAGGAGCTGACGTGCCGAGCTACGTCGAGCCAGCGCTGCCGCCATGCATGGCGTTTTGTTATTGTCGCCTCTACTGTTGATTGCACCATTATTTCGGCGGATTATAAGCTAACTCTTCATCCACTGCTAGGTAACTCAAACCTATTAAAATACCTAGTCAGGTACCTACCTTAATGTAACGGGATAATAATACCTACTAAGCCTAATCGGATCTTCAGGTACCGTAATAATTTCATTGTTACCGCAAGTACCTGTGTATGCCTATATACTGCGGTTAAGCTTTCGATAACGCACACAGAGAAAGCTTGTCAGCTCGTTAATCGTCAATCGCCACCACTATGAACTCGATTACCATTTCACGCGAGACTAAAGTTATTATTAGCGTTTGGTCGTAACTATGGTATAAGAGAACGTATTGTAAGTATTAATAATCTGGTGCTGCTTTATTAGCGCATTGAACAAATATATAAATCATATTTATCACACCTACACGACAACGGGGTAGGCATTAGTGTATAGTTTTCAATGATCTTAAGGTGACGTCAATAACATAAAACAGGTAAGTACCAGGTACGATTCCAATCTCTGGACTTCACTGGTCTCTTAATGTTCAATAGCGGGGTATCGAGCCCGTGACTTCAAAGCTGTGTTTCCAATCTTAAAAGTACTACTAAAACTAGACCAATGAAGCAGAACAAAACGCTATGTGGTTTAAAAATATGTTTCGGCGATCAAAGGGAAAATCCGTACAATGCATTAGGTGGTTTTTCACACGTACATCGTAAGACTTACCCATACCAGCCGAGAAATATATTACCGTTACTGGTATTACGTGATGGCCGAGCTACATCACTATTTAATGTTATATTATAGTTATTTTATTCCGGAGAACTATGCTGCCTTGAAGGTGGAAAATATTTGGTACCTACTATTTAGTTTCTAAGGTCTTAGTAGTATTTAGTTTATAAAAGGCACGAATCGTGGAAAATATCAATTTTATTTTTAGCTTTTTAAGCAATCATGTGCAAAGTTAAGCATATGAGTTGGTCGAATGCTTGAGTGAGAGGAGATGCGGCGCGTGTGCAGGATGCTAGAGAAAAGGATGTCATTATTTCAAGGACACTAAGGGACGACCGTTCTTGACTCCGGTCACTGCTGTATTGGCTGAATTCTTTCTACAACTAGCTAAAACAATGTTATCATCCTATCGCCAATATTTTCTTTTACTTTTCAATCTTTTTATGGATACAGTTAAGTAAACAATAAACATTTTCTCACTAGACCAAGTAGGTGACTACGCTAGAAAAAATATGTTCTTATTTATTATTCTGTCCTGTTTTTCGAGCCAACAACGACATTGTTATTTTAACTTTTTACGGACTACGTGAACTTGCTTATAATGACTTATGGTGTTGAGGAAAAACACTTAAGAAACATTAAAAAAGTTTGGAAGGAGTCTATTATGTTTTGATATACGGCTATTATATATTTTCACTGAAATTTATATAAGAATTTAAGTGTCAGTTTTTGTTTGCTATCAACGATCGATGGTCGTTGTTCTAGGAAATACGGGACAACGGGTTTGAACAGTTCAGTATAACATATGGCGCTCCACCGCCATTGTTATAGTGTACAAGACAAACAAGTGAATAATGAACGCGCTCGGCCAACAATATCTTTTTGAAGCGCCGACGTCCATACAAGAGTTCTATCGGAAAACGCCTATTTACTTTGAAAAGCACAATGTGCGCGGAGCTATTGTTGCGGCAACTATTTAGACGCCTGTAGTTAAGCATAAATTTGGAGTTTGACGTTTAACAATTCGAACATGTTAACATAGATAACAATTAAGTTTGAGTTCTACTCGCTGTAATGAATGTTTGCTTCGCTGACAGGTATCTTATGTGAGTAGAGTGTTGTAATATTAACAAGTCAGCACCTAATTTAAGTGAATACGTTGTTAGTAAGATTCCTGCACTGATTTCGTTACTTTCGAAACAAATTGCATTCTACTCCAACCCTATGCATAATTAAGATTTTTTGTGGCAAACAACATTAATTAGGTACACTTAATGATAATCCAGAAGCTTATGATCTGCCGCCGCGCCATCCTTTCGCGTTGTTAGTATAAAACTGTGCTGGCAGAAGCGCAGTTTTTACTACAGCTCGTTGTGGAACTGGATGTTGTCTACATATTTGTGTTAAATAAACCAGATATGACTAACTCAAGCTAAGTTTGCAAAAACTGTGGCCATTTCTTTAATTAATTAGTTAGTTAGGTTTCTGCTTGCGTAATACAATTTGCAGTTTTCAAGCTCTTAGCATGATTACAAAAACTAGTCTGTCGTGGTTGTTAGCACCTCGTTACCCTGTAAACCAATATCGTTGAAATTCATTTCATGCCTTTTAGGGAGGTTGATTTTGTGCATTAAGCCATTAAAGGTTTCTTGTTAAAAAAATCACGAAATAATAATGAGTAGACAGTAGTGCATCTAATTCCTGAAGGATACATAATTCATAACCCAGTTTCAGCAGCTGCTCTAACTAATTACTTCTTTTGAAAATATCTGTTTAATCATAACTATTGTGATTCTGATGCTGGGCAATTGAAATGAGGATTTAATATTTAACCCAATAATATCATATTAAAAACAGACGTTAATTTGTAATGAACAAGCGAATCATCATTAAGTTACTGCAACGTAATTACATGATAGACTGTTATTTATTTACCTTCGCTAGGACTACAGTTCGAGTTCTTGGTTAAAATTAAAACCAATTTTAGACCTTGTTCTGTATTCAATCAAGTATTTTCTAACTGAACAGACAGCTGTGCTGCTGAGGAGTTTGTTGCGCCACTTCTTCTTCCCAGCGAAAGCACTAGGAAGTTGTGAAGGGCGGGCGTTTTAGTGGACTGTCTTTTGTAATTTTGACGTTCGAAAAGTGCTGATTCGCAGCCTAGTTTGAATAAATAACTAAAAATAATAATAAAATGCGTATAAAAAATAAAATAAGCGTATAAAAACGCGTATAAAAAGTAAAATAATAAAATAAGAAAATTGCGTGATAAGTTATAGCCTACAGACTGATCCGGCTTATAGGGAATATCTATGCCAAATTTGAACACAATCTATGTGGTTTTATTTTACGTGAGGCTGGAACATACATTCAGACAAACAGGCAAAAATTCTAAAAACTATATTTTTGGCATTAGAAATCGTTCTCAGACGTCGTAGAAATTATTTTTTTCAAAATATTCAAAATTCGGTTTTGTTTTTGATTCTATTTTATTATATGAAAATTATTTGTTTGCAATAAATATAGGTAAATAAATATGCGAGAGAACAGAATCGAGCGCAGGCGTTTTTCACCCTCTGGATCAGTCGATCAGTTCTTGCTGGGAGTCGAGTGCCAATAACTGTGTCCTTATACGAGTAGCCAGCTTGAGTCTGTTCTATTTTCTTGTAGATATATTTTAACATTCAAGAGTGCCTTTTAATGGCGTACTGAAATAAATTATTTGATTTTGATACGTTTGTCTCTTATCTCAACCCAGCATCCATGTTCAGACCCACACGTGCCTCACTGGCAATGTTACCCCGCGTTGAATGTTGCCATCACTGCCATGATTTGGTTCTTCATTCCAAACAGCAGCAACAGCCGCCACTTTGCTTATTTTAGTAGAAGTGGGCTTAAGTACCAAACCGTTGTTTTAAGCCCAACATGCTATTCTGTCAAGTTTATCGTTTAGGTCCTTTAACGCGCTGTCAGAGCCATTTGTTTTAAAAAAAGAAATATATACTTATTATATAGAAGATGAATAAATCCATGATATTAACTAAATAAATATATATATTTTAGCTACGAAACTACCAAACTCCAGTCATATTTACTGCAGCGAGCAATAAACTCATATAAAACATTAGGTCTGTATAAATATCGGCTGTGCGTCCATTTTATTTTCTTTATAACATGCCTCGACATGTGCCTATCTATCGTTATTGAGAGTGCGTTTATTATACCAAGTCTAGACATAAACTTTCTACAAAAGGCTTTATTTTTAACATGTCTACAACAAAATAAACGTATCTTATGAAGTTATGAGACATCGCCACAATTTGTTTCTCTTGTTATGTGAAATAAGCTTTTATAATAACTATAGTTGTAGTACGGTGAAGGAGCTTTCTAATAATATTGTAATAATATGTGTTATTATGTCGAACGCCAGAATTTATAGATTTTTGTCGATTCTACGATTGTATTTTACCCGAAAATAGTTTGTTTGTGACTGCAATTCAGTTTACCCATTTTATTATTGTAATATAGAGGAGATACCTCTATTTCTATTCTACTCACTTATTATAAGGGACAAGAAAAAACTTAGTAAGAAATGTGAATTCAAGATAACCCGAAAACATCCGTGAAATCGTAGCACGTAACCTCATTGTTTTTTGCTTTTCTCATGGGAGGAAGACTCGACTTTCAATATAATAGAATATTAGAATGTATGTAACTGCCTAGTTGGTCTAGTGGTCTCAAGCGATAAACCTGAACCTCATCCTCCTGGGTTCTATTCTCGGGTTGAGCGAAGTGTTAAAATTGGGTTTTCCCATCTATAAATTCGTAGTAGAAGCCCGGAGTCTGGATTTTCGGTTGATGGCAATATACGGGCTGTCCGAAAAGTCATGGATTACCTTTTACCTGCTGATGGGCCACATTGGTATCTACCAATAAAAAAAAATGACCTACCAATAACATTTTTTTTCCACCAGGGCCGATCAAAAATAAGGAAAAATTTTTTTTTGCTGAAAATTTTAAGTTTGAACCAAAATTTTAGGTATTTAAAAGATGATATCTGTAACTTTCTTGTATTCAATCGATAGTAGGATGATTCAAGATGAAAATAAAAAAAAAAACCTGTACTCGAAAAAGTTTTCATTCGTAGAAATGGCATGGAAAAAACTGATCAAAGGTAGAGATTTTCCAAAATTTCATTAAACTCGGAAACCATAAGACTTTTACTATGGTCATTTTTTTTATTGCTAGATCCCAATGTGGCCCATCAGCAGGTAAAAGGTAATCCATGGCTTTTCGGACACCCAGTATTATGAGTTATGGACATGGGATTTAAACAGCTGGTGAAATGTGGATGTACTACAGGTGCACCTCTGCCTGAACCTTCGGGGAATACAAGCGTGACTTTATGTAGAATGTATGATTTAGAAGCACTTAGGCCAGCCAGCCCTGCTAACAACTGACTTACTAGCCTTTGGCGGCCATGTGTTACAGGTCATGCCGGCACGAAAGAAGAAATTGAGAATCACACTATATACATATATGTATTTATACAGGGTGTCCTGAAAGTATGGAACAAATAGAATAGGGGCGTGGGCAAGGTCATTTCCAAACTTTTTAACTCTGAGAATATCGGTGCAATTTTGTACGGCTATGACCAATATTTTTTTTTTTTTTTTTTTCAGTTACTTCGCATAGTGCGTACTTCGCAAAGAAAAAAAATCATAAAAAAAAAACTATCAGTGCTATCAATTCAATTTTTTTTTCAGGACGTTGTAAAAGAGTGGACCTTTCCTGTGGTAATACTTTTATGTAGCTAGAAAACACATGTTCAATAACAAAAATCATTTACAGTAAAGGCTACGTGCTGGCAAAAAATTTATTCTATTGCACCGACTTTCTCAGCGTTAAAACGCTTGGAAATGACCTTGCCCATGCCTCTATTCGATTTGATCCATACTTCCAGGGACACCCTGTATATACAGTGTGTCCGGACATGGACTAGCGATATTCTAAATACTTAAATATAAGCTATTTTAAAGTACAATTACACTATAGGCTTAGGTCCAATATACTTCCCCGCTATGTGGCAGCCATTTTGTTTTTTTTGTTGAAGTATGCTCTATGCGAGTACAAAAAAAATCATATATCTCAAAGTTTTAGTCATACTGAGATAAAAATAGGCTTATTCGAAAGGCAATAATATTGTCTACCGTCTGCACTACAAAGCAATATGTTCACAATTCCATAACTTTTGAAAAAAAATGTGAAAGTCGAAAAAAAAAACAAAAAATTATGCAATTCAACCAATAATTGTTAATTACTACAAAAACAACCCCGAGAGCTTTTTTATTTTTTATACTAGATCGACAGTTTTTGAGCTAAGCTACAATACAACATAAAATTCACAACTGTATGTCTAATACTTTAAGAGTTATTGTTGTATGAACATAGCGTATGCGCAAGCACAAAAGGCCTTTGTCGGAACCCTAAACAGGAAATCATTAAAAAAACATAACATTCATATTGAATTTTATTTAATGTTTTTTCCAATATTAAATGAAGATTAAAATATCTAAATCAGTTGCTCAAAGTGGCCACCTCCAGCTTGTAGACACACTACGGCTCTCTGTGCCACCTGGGTTGATGAGCGCCTAATTAAATCCAAATCGGATCTAATTTCTTCGGCGGCTGCCATAATTTTTGCGACGAGTTCTTCCCTGGTATTTGGAACTGTAGCGTATACTTTTTGTTTCATATGACCCCACAAAAAATAATCCAAGGGTGTCAAATCGGGTGAGCGAGGCGGCCACGCTACTACACCACCACGACCGATCCACGGCTGTAGATTATTATTTAAATATTCTCTCACTGCTCGAGAAAAATGCGCGGGTGCACCATCGAGCTGGAACCACATACGCCGACGGTATGATAGAGGTAGGTCCATGAGGCTGTCCGCAAACTGTGTCTGTAAGAATTCTAAAAATCTAGCGCCGTTTAATGTAGGTGGCAATTCCAATGGCCCTATCAGCCTATCGTTGATTATGCCGGCCCACACATTTACTGAGAATTCATGTTGAAATGAGCTTGGGCGCACCGCCCTTGGATTTGCGGAGCACCAGAGATGGTCGTTTCTGTGGTTTGTAATCCCAGCTCTTGTAAATTTGGCTTCATCAGTCCACAGTATTCTTTGTAAAAAATTACGGTTCTGTCTCAAATTTCTATTTATCCACGAACAAAACACAGATCTCGCAGCAAAATCTGGTTCGATCACGTCTTGAACCCGTCGAAAATGATAAGGGTGTAACCCTTCTCTTTTCAAAATTCTCCATACATGCCACTTAGACATTCGAAGTTGCACTGAAATCCGTCTAACGCTTAGTCTAGGATCATTGGTTATTAGTCTAAGCACTTCTTCTTCATCTTCGGGCGATACCAAGCGATTGCGTTCATTAACAGCTCTTTGAATACCTCTTTCCGCTAATCTTGAATGCACGTCGATAAAAGTTTGGCGACTCGGTGTAGGCCTGTTAGGGTACCTTCGTCGATATTCTTGTACAGCCAAATTTGCACTTCCATTGCAAAAGCCATACACAAAGTGTATGTCAGCAATATGTTGCGATGAATATTGACGCTGTGCCATACTTTATCACACTTTTAAATACAAAACACTAACGCAGCACGTAAACAGCACGGACGGTAAGTGAAAGTAGCGATAGCGATCACAACGCAGGGCGAGGGACAACTAAACTAACCCAACTAATAATTTGTCCTTAAAACTGATTTTGTTTCAGGTAGTGGACTAATACGTTCTATCTCGCTTACTCACGGTAGTAACGAACAGTATTTCTCGCCTGCTCTCAGATGGAATACAGTGAATGCCATAAATGACACTCTGGCGGTTAACAAAGACGTTTTGTGCTTGCGCATACGCTATGTTCAAACAACAATAACTCTTAAAGTATTAAACATACAGTTGTGAATTTTATGTTGCATTGTAGCGTAGCTCAAAAACTGTCGATCTAGTATAAAAAATAAAAAAGTTCTCGGGGTTGTTTTTGTAGTAATTAACCATTATTGGTTGAATTGCATAATTTTTTGATTTTTTTTTCGACTTTCACATTTTTTTTCAAAAGTTATGGAATTGTGAACACATTGCTTTGTAATGCAGACGGTAGACAATATTATTGCCTTCCGAATAAGCCTATTTTTATCTCAGTATGACTAAAACTTTGAGATATATGATTTTTTTTGTACTCGCATAGAGCATATTTCAACAAAAAAAACAAAATGGCTGCCACATAGCGGGGAAGTGTATTGGACCCAAGCCTATAGTGTAATAGTACTTTAAAATAGCTTATATTTAAGTATTTAGAATATCGCTAGTCCATGTCCGGACACACTGTATATATATAATATTATAAAGACGAAAGTTTGTCAGTGTGTTTGTACGTTTGTTACTTCTTCACGCACAAGCGGCTGGACCAATTTGGATTACATTTGGTACACAGATAGTTTATAACCAGGATTAACAAGTAGAATACTTTTTATTCCGATTTTCCCACGGGATCGACATTTTTGCCGGTGAAGCTGCGTGCGCAGCTAGTGATATATAAAACACGGAACTCGTTAAGGAGGATGCGTTAAGGTAGCCCGCAAAATTCAAATTTACTTACGTTTTTTTGAAATTTGCAGCTCACTGTCGGGTTGAATATGATTCGCGACCGTAACAAATATAGCTTTACAGAATTATAATAATTACAATCAGCAATACAACTCCTTGAGTAAGAATTGGCCTCAACAGTCATGATTTCATGAAATAGTCATTCAGTACTGCAGTGCGATTCTGTAACCATCTCACCGTGAAAATTTAGGTGAAGTGAGCGTGGAGTGAGCTGTCAGTGTCATCCCACCTACATAAATTTACAATCATAATCGAGATTGTAATAATATTTGTTATGCTAATTCTATTGATCATTTTATATAATTTCCAAGCTAGTATTTAATTGGTCAAAACATTACAATTTTTTGGGGTTTTAATCTAGGAAAAAAAAGAAAAAAACAAGAAAATTGATATTCTGACCAAGTTTCGGTTTGCTATTTTATTTTAAAACCTGACAAAATAGCAATGTTTTGACAACTAAAATACTAGTTTTAAAATTATATAAAAATATCAGTAGAATTAGGATAGCAAATATTATTAAACCTCGATTATGATTGTTAATGTTTGCTTGGTCAATCCCTAGCATCAGTGGGTTGACACTGACAGCTCACTCCACGCAAGTTTTCACGGTGAAATTTTTACAGAATCGACCGGCTGTTATATGAACTAAGAGAGTTGTATTGATGATTTTTATGATTATAATTCTATAAACAAATATTTGTTACGGCCACGAATCATGTTTAGATCAGCATACAACCTGCATCCTAATTGCGTAACACACTATTCCTCTCAATTTGAATAATTTTTAAGTATATTGCTAATCCATTGCTCCATATGTTCGAAAAATGTGTCTGCCGAACAACTTAAATAGCGCAATGCATGTTGTTGAACTGTCAAAATGAAACCCATAGCTACTGATAGTGTGTTACGCAATTACCCTGCTGATACTAACCTGCAAATTGCAAAAACGTAAGAAAATTTGAATTTATTTGAATTTCGCTGGCTACCCTGACTTTCGCTTTAAATTATTTGAATCAACAACAAAGACTACACAAACACAATACTGTAGTGGCCGCTTTTAGTCGGAAAGTCGTTATTAGCGTTGACTACTTTTCATTAATATATTAAAAAGACACAATTCCAGACACTACCTTAATTTGAACTAAAAAGTTCGTTTTTAGGGTTCCGTACTCAAAGGTTAACACGTGACCCTATTACTAAGACTCCGCTGTCCATCTGTCCGTCTGTCCGTCCGTCTGTCCCCAGGCTGTAATCTCATGAACCGTGATAGTTAGACAGTTGAAATGTTCACAGATGATGTATTTCTGTTGCCGCTTTAACAACAAATACTAAAATAGAATAAAATAAATATTTAAGTGGGGCTCCTATACAACAGACATGATTTTTCTGCTACGGAACCCTTCGTGCGCGAATCCGACTCGCACTTGGCCGGTAGTTTTTAATCCCAGAGAATAATCTGACACTTAAGTCTTTTGTGTTTACATTTTCTTAGTATAGAAGTTTGACATTACAACTGTCAGATTTGTCTCTGGGATTAAAAAACGAACTTTAGTCTACAATTTATTACATGGTGAATTATTGATAACTGTAACTTTGGAAATCGAAGTCCGTCGCTGAAAAACCTTGACCTGTACAAACGAAACGATGTATTATTTCGTCTCCACGCCCATTTGGTCTAAGAAAGTCAAAGCACACTCGAATAATAAAATGGTGTTTATTTACAATGTGTTTATAACAAAAATATAAAAACATAACAATTACAAGTCTATCAGAGAGGTACTACATCAATAAAGTGTATCATTTAATTTTTAATGTCCTTTCTTGTGTCCCCAGTGTTTGTGGTCTTCATGGCCTCCCTTCTTGCCGTGGCCGTGGTGGTGGTGGTGGTGCTCGTGGTGGCCGCCCTCGTCGTGGTGGCCCTTGTGCTCGTGGTGGTGTCCTCCCTCCTCGTGGTGACCCTTCTTGCCGTGATGGTGCTCATGGTGGCCGTGATGTTTGTGTCCCTTGTCGAAGTGTCCGCCCTTCTTGTGTCCGTGCTCTCCATGATGGCCACCGTATCCCTCTTCGAAGCCTTTCTCGCCGTGTTTGTGGTGGAAGTGCTTGTCCTTCTTGAACTCGTCTAGCTTGTGAACACCGTGATGTCCTTTTGTGGAGTGGCCCTTGTGGTAATGTCCCTTTTCTTCGAAACCGTGTCCTTTTTCTCCCTTTTCTCCGTGGTGGTGGTGGTGGTGGTGACCGTCGTCGTGGTGATGATGTTTCTTGTGTCCACCATGGTGGTCATGATGTCCCTTGTGTCCTTCGTGGTGGTGGTGACCTTTATGGCCATGTTCATGGTGATGGTGTCCCTTGTATCCTTTGTGTCCGTGTCCTTTGTGGTCATGATGGTGGTGATGGTGATGTTCCTTGCCGCCACCCTTTTCGTGGTGATGTCCGGAAGCGGCCGCCTCGAGGTCCGCGTCACGTTTCTCACGTAGATCTCGTGCTTGGGCTAGTGCGGCTAGCGCCAACACTGCACAGCTCAAAAGGAGCGCCACCCTCATAGTTGATGTATTCTTGGACAGATCGAGATGAGATATGGCACGTAATATTGTCACCACAACATTTTATAGATACTGTGGGTCTGGTTTTCTCGTACCTGCATTAGGCAACAGTTGCACTGACTCGGGTGCTTGCACTTACTTACTGACAAGGTCAAGCGCCCTAGTACTAGGTGAGTATTGATTTAATATCAACTTCGATCGGTAACGGCAACAACAGTTTTTACTTCTAAAAACATTTTTTTGCTTTTGATCTTTGAACTGAAACATGGGTTGCTAATGCATTGCTGGCAGCGTATTATCGTGCTCTATGTAGGCAGGTCTGTTTCACCCGTTTCAGAATTACAAACTCAAAGCCTTTTCCTATATTTTAGTTGATTCTTTAACTATGTAACTCAGTGTTTGCCCATCTAACGAACTGCCGAATAATTATTTAGTTTATAATACTCGTACAAAACTGACAATACATGGAGTATTGTCTGTTTTGTACTATAAACTAAATAATTCTCATTCCCAGTTATTTTACCTCTGATTTTGCACAACTGTCAAAATCACAGATTTTTATTGGTGTTGTAGTAAGGTTGCTGTTGGGTTTGCAGCTATCAGAGTTAAGGTTAATAACTGCAAAAGGACGGTAATGCATGCACTGTTGTGCATGGTGCATGCGCATGGTGGTGGCATCGGAAGTAAAACACTTTCAAAGCTTTGTTATTCATTATTTATCTTTTATTATTTATTATTATTTATTTATTGAAACATTTCGCACAAAAGGTACAAAGGCGGACTTAATGCCTTAGGCATTCTCTACCAGTCAACCAAGGGTGGTGGAGAGATTATCTGGCAGGTGCTTTGGTTGACACGACGATGATAAAAAAAAAAAAAAAAACTAGACAAATAATAGTAAAATAATAGTATAATCAGCCTATAATGTTCCCACTGCTGGGACACAGGCCTCCCTCGGTGAGAGGGAGTGGGCCGTAATCCACCATGCGGGGTCAGTGCGGGTTGGTAGATGTCACATGTACTCGAATGTCCTAAAACCAAATTCTAGGACATGCCGGTTTCCTCACGATGTGTTCCTTTATCATTTTAAGAGCAGTGCTGATGAAATAATTTACACAAAGTCGGAAGTCGCGGCCGTTACCACTGGGCTACCGCTGCTTTTATTAGAATAGTAACTATTTATTAGTTTATAAGCCAATACAGCGATATCTTGTTAAATTGTAACACGACATCTCGCATGTCATCAACAGGCAGCTGTAGGCTGTAGGGTAACAAGACCTCATTATCTTACTCGTGGGTGCTAGTGATAGTAACATGTACCTGTTTGTATGTACAGACGCCAGCACATCAAGCTACCCGAAACTGTCAGACTTTCCCAATCAACTTTGAACCTTATGCTTTAGCGCTAAAGTTGAAAATCTATTAAAGAAATCCGACTGATTGTAGTAGCTTGATGTGCTGGCGTCTGTACATACATGTTGCATTGTTCCGATGATAACATGCGAAAACCACTTGTTCTTTGCCCTATTTCAATCATTATCGAAGTAGTTGGAAATCCAATCCGACTTCGAGAAATCTCCTAGAGATCGGTAACAATAGAAAAAGTAATTGTGTCTCATTAGTGACAGTTGAGCTATTATGAGCTCTGTTCGAGGTATTTATATTTTTTTTTATTGCTGAATGGGCCACTTTTGACCTCGATCACGTCTGATGGAAAGCTATGGATGAGTTCTATGATGGAACAATGCCTGAGACACTGGAACTCCCACGCATCGACGTAACAGCAGGCTGCTTATCGCCGGACTCCGGTGGGAGGGTGGTCGCAAACCAGGCGGGCGTTAGCTCTACCACCGCAAGGGAAGAATTGGCCAGTCAAATAAGGTGTTGGGTGTGACTGCCCAGAATGCGCCGAGCGCTCGGTTCAGTTGAGTAGCTGGCGGAACAAACTGCGCTACACGAGGAGGCTTCTTCATGCATCCCAAAATACAGTGGACTCCAAAAGTTAGTTGACATTTTTCCCGTTCAGCTTTAATGGCACATTAGGATTTAAAATTAAAAAAATAATAATAATCATTTACCCTAAGGAATTACTTGATTATTTTTTATGATAATTATAAAGTTGAATAAGTCAATAATACATATTTGGTATTTGGATCACTAGATTATTGATCATTTGGATAATGTGGTGTGTCAAAGCTGAAGTGGAAAAATTTCTGCTTTTGGAGGCCACTTTATATTATGGTATACCTACGAGTATAACATCAGCTATAAACAGTATGTAATAAATTAGTTTTTCGTGTCTGTCTGTGTGTCCGCTTTGTTCTTTTAAATTAAAAAATGGATTTTGATGCGGTTTCCACCATAATTTAGTAAAGGACAATTAGTAATGGTGGGTCCACCTCTCAATAGCAATAAGATACTCATGAATGCATAGATATTTTTATACAGAATAAAACTTAGTATTACGACTAAGGTTAAAATTCAGTACATTCGGAGTTATACTACCTATAATACTGCCAAAAAAATGATCCCAATCTAAGCAACTAATGATAGTAGTTTACTTCATTATAAGGAAGATTCGAACCGGACGGTTCGGTTGGCACAGTGGTTAAGCGATTGCCTGCTGCACTGCGTGTCGCGGGTTCGATTCCCGCACGGAACAAACATTTCCATGACCTACAAGTAGTTGGTCCGGATGTGGCTGTTCGTGTATGTGCGTTTAAATGTTTGTAAACGCACCCACAATAAAGGAGAAATTACTAGTGTGGGGCAAAATTAAAAAAAAACCTCATCGTGTATAATCATTGCATAAATTCCTACCCCCACCGCCCGGCCTCCCCTCTCGGCCCGGGCGCATTGCAAATGGCGACCACCCTCAAACTCAAACTCAAACTCAAAGCATTTATTTCAAGTAAACCAATTACAGGCACTTTTGAATTGTCAAGGGGTCGGTCAGTCAGAAAGATGAAGCTAGTGACGCGCTAGCGCAAGTAGTCGCCAGGGTGTTTTGTGTTTTTCGTTGAACGATCGTTATCTGCTTTCTGTACTTTTCGACCCGGCTATTCCTTGGACACTGATTGTTATTGTTTTTATCGTTGACCTCAGCTTTGTTTAATGGAGTACTGAATGAACTGCATCTCGATTGGTTTTGTGGAAAATGAGACTTTAAGACGTCGTATCTCCGAAAGTACTAACATTTGACCATAGTTTTAGAGTAACTAATGTTCCTCTTTAAAAACTCTATCCAACAGCATATCAAATGTTACTATTGAAGGATGGGCCCAGACCCTATAAATTGGTTTCCCACTCTCCTTTAGAAGATTTACATTGCTGTTAAACTTAAAGAAAAGGAACCTCGACGTTCTGTCGAGTCGTTAAAGCCGTATGAAGCAGGAGTGGGTCGCTAGTGTATAACACCATGTCTCTGTAGTACTGACCTATAGTTTATATAACTAATATTTAAAATGTCTAGTTACATGTTGGAGGGTAAGCCTATGCCATCAGCCGGGCACCAATCTACACTCCGGGCCGCTATCGCTAATCATTTGACGGACTCGAAAAAAGGACTCCATGCTTGGCAGTCACGCTTTGTATCATTACATATAGACCAACGACGACTGGTTTAGTATATAGGTATCCGAATGGAAAAGGTCTGAGAAAATTATGAAGGATGGTCAAATGCAAACTTGAAAAAATATTGATTCTCAGTATTGTTAATTTGTCGTTATTTGCAAATAGCTGTGACGGGATTAAAAGAAGTGAAAAATGTCAAAATAGATGACTTGTTTATTTTATAAAATTCGACAGAGTGGTGACTTCAAGCGACAGCTATGTAAACAGAACCCAGCATTGCATAAATATGTTAGCGGTCACACCCTTTATACCTGGAGGCTTTTATTTAATTTTGATTTATTAATTTTTGCTTGAGTACGTATAGTTTTTTATTGTATTTCTTGGTATATTGGCGTTGCTAGCTGAAATATGGCAAGTAATTTAATTTAGTGTTCTGTGTCTTGTAATGTTAATTACTTTGCATACCTTGTACTGTATTCAGTCAAGTATTTTCTAACTGAACAGACAGCTGTGCTGCTGGGGAGTTTGTTGCGCCACGTCTTCTTCCCAGCGAAAGCACTAGGAAGTGGTGAAGGGCGGGCGTTTTGGGGGACTGTCTTTTGTAATTTTGACGTTCGAAAAGTGCTGATTCTCAGCCTAGTTTGAATAAATGACTTTTGATTTTGATTTTGGTTAGTGTAAACAGGCTACATTTACAAGACTTGACTTTATTTTTAGTGTTAGGTAACCTAACACTAAAAATACACTACACTAGCTACCGTTTAAAGAAAACGCTTCTATAGCCAAAGAAGCATAAGTATGGCATAATCAGACTATAATGTTCCCACTACTGGGACACAGGTCTCCTCTTGGTAAGAGGGAGTGGGCCATAATCCATCACGCAGACCCAGTGTGGGTTGGTGGATGTCACATGTCTTCGAATTTTTGATTCTAGGACACGCCGGTTTCCTCACGATGTTTTCCTTCACCGTTGTGAGAGCAACGGTGATGAAATAATTTACACAAAGTAATGCGCCTGTCTGGGTTCGAACCTACGAACTACAACTCGTAAGTCGCGGTCGTTACCACTGGGCTACCACTGCTTTTTAGGTTTCCGTACCCAAAGGTTAAAACAGGACCCTATTAATAAGACTCCGCTCTCCGTCCGTCCGTCCGTCCATCTGTCACCAGGCTGTATCTCATGAACCGTGATAGTTAGACAGTTGAAACACAGATGATGTATTTCTATTGCCGCTATAACAATAAATACTAAAAAACAGAATAAAACAAACATTTAAGGGGGCTCCCATACAACAGACATGATTTTTTGGCTGTTTTTATAGATAATGATACGGAACCCTTCGTGCGCGAATCCGACTTGCACTTGGCAGGTTTTATTAGTACCTATTTATGTAAGCTTTGTTCTACTAAGCTCATAGACCACCTAACCCACAGGATTATTAAGTAGAAATAATTCATGCACATTTAAGGATTTATTAATAAATATGATTATTTAACCTGATAGAAAAGAACAATTATTGCCAATTTCGAAATAAAAATACCCAGCTGATTTCGTTCACTTAATTAATTCCAATTTATGTTCGAGATGAAAATAATTTGATAATAAAAATATATTATACTAATTATTTTTATTCAGAATGCTTGGATCGACAAACTCAACATAATTTCATTGTTAAATTGGGCTCTGACCTTTTCATAATTAATTTGCGATTTTTTTCCAATATTCATTCTGTAGTCTTAATTTTACCAATACAGTAAATTCGTCTTTGATATTCTCAAATCGTTACAATCCTAACTTGTTAGCTGGCATTTACAACAGACTACAAATAAATAAATAAAATAAATAACTACGCAAACGCGAAAATAGCACGGTCACTGGCAGCTCGAGGCATAAGCCCAGTTTACGTGAAATATTTTAAAACACTTTATAATGATAGGTACCAATTCTAATATAAAAAAAAAAGCTTTTGATCACAAAAGATATATCATCTCTTAAAAAGCTGCTGTTTTTTTGTGACAGAGGACACTGGGCCTCTGTCACATTTGCCTGGAGAGAAACGTTAAGTTCTATTACGACAAATGCAATATAAACATTATTAAAACGATTTTAAGATTTATTCCACCCCACAGTAGGTAAAGAACGTGGAAAAGTCAGAAACCAATACCTATTTAATTATGTTTTCACAGAATCAAATTCGGAATATTGTTGCCCTGGATCCTTTAATTAGCTAAACTGTGTATAATCTGTGACGTCAAACACGATTTTGAAGAATTAACTCCTGAAACGGGATCTTGTTTGGGTTAGAATAACATTCGTCAACAAAGTATTTAATTCTATTGTGTTAGAAGGTTCCCCTGTCTGGGGTCCTGACCACCGGTAGGACGGTATTTACTTGTTCATGATTGGGTAGATAACTAAGTATTTTTGATGTAATTTTTTTGTAGCTAAATACGTGAATAAACGATAGTTAATTAGTGAAATTTTACTTAGGTATTTTCAGCCATTCCACAGTTGGAATTTTGTAAAAGCGAGGGTACATATCCTTGGGCAAGCTATTCTTGCGCTGTACGAGCATCACTTCAAAATGTTGTCCTGCTGACATGCCTGCATACCAAAATGCAGATTAGGGTTTCGCATAGCAATGAATAAAAATAATACTAAATAATACTTTGTGATGATATGAAATGAAAGAGAAAAGTACTTAGTTATTTTGTACAAAATGTAATTCTTTGTCGTATAAACATAACAAAAACACTCGATAACAACGTATTAATATCAACAAATAACAGTTCAGGTACATTCAGTAACAGCTTAATGACCCTTCTTGTGTCCCCAGTGCTTGTGATCCTCATGGCCTCCCTTCTTGCCGTGTTCATGGTGGTCGTGGTGGTGCTCGTGGTGGCCGCCGTCACCATGGTGGCCCTTGTGGTGGTGGTGGTGGCCGCCGTGCTCGTGGTGGCCGTGCTTGCCGTGGTGGTGATCGTGATGGCCGCCGTGCTTGTGTCCGTGGTGGAAGTGTCCTCCCTTCTTGTGGCCGCCCTCATGGTGGTGTCCGCCGTGGTGTTCATGGAAGCCTTTCTCTCCGTGATGGTCGTGGAAGTGCTTGTCCTTCTTGAACTCGTCGTGTTTGTCGATTTCGTGGTGTCCTTTGGTGTCGTGTCCCTTGTGCCAGTGGCCGTGCTCGTCGTGCCCGTGACCGTGGTCGCCCTTCTCGCCGTGGTGTTCGTGGTGGTGGTAGCCGTCATCGTGGTGGTGGTGCTTCTTGTGTCCGCCGTGTTCTCCGTGGTGTCCCTTGTGTCCCTCATGGTGGTGGTGCCCGTGCTTGCCATGGTGGTGCTCGTGGTGTCCCTTGTGTCCTTTGTGGTGATCGCCACCGTGGTGGTGATCGTGGTGTCCATGGTGCTCGTGGCCGCCACCCTTATCCCAGTGGCCACCTGACGCAGCTGTCTCTAGATCGGCGTCCCTCTTCTCCCGGATCTCCCTGGCGGAGCTGAGGGCGGCGATGGCCAGAAGGCCAAAAGCCACCAGAAGAATACTCCTCATGGTTGATTAGACTAGTTGTTGCTGAATGATATCGATCCATCAGTGACAATGATTTTATATACTAAATGACAACGGCGGTTAGGTAAGTCACCGCTGCTGAGAGTGTCAAGGCTGTAACAACTAACGATCGGCGGAGATTTCCACTTCCTTCCAGGTTGACAACATTAAGTTTGTTATGAGATAACTTCCGAATCAGATCGTATCAGATTTAGAGAAGGTTTTTTTTTAATGCTGTTTTTTGTGTTTCTAATGTACTAGTGAGTCTACAATAGATTGTGTACTGATGCAATATTACAAGAATGTCATGTTTTTTAAATCTACTTTGTATTTTCTTGTCAAAAGACACATCTCGTCCGAATACCAACGAATGCTTACGTCCTACGGGAACACTTACCTATTTGTTGACCTCTGTAATTGAAACGGTTAGAATAACATGATGAACAAATCGATTTTTGATCACAGTATCTAGATAACTTACATACTTCTATGTAAAGTAATTCAGCAGCTCATTTCATGCGTCAAGTATTTTGAAAACATCGGGAAAAGCAGGATAAAGAAATATTTTCTCCTCCCAAAACATTGAATAGAATAACGTTTATTGTCTCCAGTATTACAGCTAGTAGTTGTAAGTACAGTCATAGTATATAGTCATAGCTTTAAGGTTTTTATTATGTATTAGTTTATTTTTGTATAAGATTATTTTTTGTATTTTAGATATGGGCTTTAGTTGCCTGATAATAAAATTATTATTATTATTATAACACTGGAAGCAAAAGGTTGAAGCGTCAGCATTATACTCAGGTCCCCGGACCAGCGGGTTGCTAAGCGCTGGTTTTCAACTCTTGACTCCTGTTCACAAAAAAAAGAGGTACCTACATTTTGCAACATCGGATCAATATACTAAATGATAATTATATAATGATCATACATTAATATTATTGAATTAGAAAAATAAAGTTTTTCAGGAAGTCTTTATAGCCAAAGAAAGAAATGCCATGAAGAGTATTAAAGTGGTCGACTACGAATAGTTGGCAACGTGTAAAACCTTGACCTTTCACATTAGTTCTTGGAGTAAGAAACAGTTTTATGTTTTCTTTCATTACTTTAGGAACATAGACAACATTCTCAGACCAAGTTATACTGAGAAAAGTAAAAACTAAAATAGCAACGTTTGTATAGAAACATAATAAAACAATTTTCCATAGAAAATGGAATAAAATATTTTTTAGGAATAGGTAAATAACCGAAAAAAGTTAATGAAAATTCTACGTAAAAGAGTACTTTTGAAAGTATAAGAAATATGATTTGTACATTAACACGATCCTTATCTCGTTTGCCAAATGACAGACATGCCGTTAATATTCACTTTGAAAATGATAAATGAGGCAGATATAAGATATTTCTGTAGGTACCTCTTACTTATTTTTCGTGTTCGTACTCGCTGCTTCTTGTGATTCATCTTTGTTGTGTGACGATATCTGATATGTCAGGGGTAGCGTACCATTAGCGTTGTTTTGTTACATACAAATATTTGCATCTTTTACAATTAAGGATTGCATTGCGGTGCATTAAAAGTTGGCTACGAAGCAGCGTGAGCTTTCGCGTATGTACCTAGGTATATATTGCGCTTTTGAGAAAAAAAGAGAGCTTACAGTTAGTGATTTTGATTGCCATAAATACGCGATAGACACTAAAAGATCGTGATCGGCAGACACTACCGGCAGCACATTCACAATAATGCGATTAAATAAGCAGTACCTTTGTACTCAAATTATAATTATGTCATATCCATATGTATTTTACTGTGTGTAGATACATAAATAATAAAATAAATAAATAAATTAATTGAGAAAGTCACGCAAGATTGTGCTCACAGTTGCAAGAAGCTACTTATATTACCTACTTACCAATAAATAATTGAACAAAGGAACCTACTAATTGACAATTACCAAGCTGAATGATATTTAAAATCATCCTTATCCGGAACAGTTCCTGCAAAAATGGATGGAACTAATGAAGCAAAAATTATTTTACGCTGCACGACGGCAACTACGCTGCATAAAAAAAAAAACACGAGTCGTAGATTTAAGGGGATGTGCTAGGTAGCTCGCGAAATTCAAATTTTCTTACGTTTTTTGCAATTTGAAGGTCAGTGTCAAGTTGTATATTGATTTAAATATGATTCACGGGCGTAACAAGAATGTATTTAAATAAATAAAATCATTAAAATCATGAATACAACCCTCTAAGTTCATACAGGATACATTTTTAACCAGTGCGCAAATTGTACACATAAAGTCAGTATTCAATAGGATTATATCAACTTAGAGGGTTGTATTGATTATTTTAATGATTATAATTATGTAAATACATACATGTTACGCCCGCGAATTATATTTAAATAAACATACAACCAGACACTGATCCGCAAATTGCAAAAAACGTAAGGAAATTTGAATTTAGCGGGCTACCTAGCGCATCCCCCTTAAATAATAACGGTAAGAAAGATAAAGGAATTGAATCCGTAACATTTGAAGCAAAACCCGCCAGTGATTGTAAGTCATATATTTGTTCTGTACCTAAGTCTATACATCAGAATGTTATCCAAAATCTCCACAGTGGATGGTTGGTTTGTTGCGCAACAGGCTATAATTGTACGCCCAGTTACGTTCCGAATATGTAGCGCAGGCATTTACATAAGTGCAGGCAGTGTGTTATATCGAACATTTGGTTTGCATTACAATCCGCTAACTTGGCGTTTCACCCAAATATAACTTGTATTAAGTGCCTACAGTTTGAAGTAACGTTCGTGTTATCAACATAACGTGCTTATGAATAAGCTTAATTAATTATTTGAATGTTAACGGTAAATTATTATCTGATAACAGGACTAAGCCTCTATAGTGTAAACTATAAAATATGTAAGTAATACAATGTAATCAGAGTATTTACTCAATTACACAGACAGAAAAACTTCTAGAAATTTTTTCATGATGATGATTTATTCCCTCGTAATTATATACTTTTGTATATTTACATAAGCTAGTTTCAGGTATTAATGTAACAAAATGCTTTTTCTCATAGTTATTAAAAGGATATATTTATATCAGTTGTACTTAAAATTTTAATGTCCCAATGTAATTGAAATGTAAAGTGATGACCCGAAACAAGAATTTGTTTCAATTCATCACTTTGTGTGTCAAGTGATGCCTTGAAAAGGTTTGAATAAACCTAGATCGGGCGGGTCGCTACCTAACGTTCTAATTCCGATCCATCATTACTTGCACCTGTTACTTACTTGCACCTGTAATGGCATCATAAACAAATGAAAAGCTACGAGTCACTCCTCTCATGTTTAGCATCAGCATGAGAGTACTACTAAAAATACTTACTTCATGCCATAGTCATAAAGATCTCCCGTTCTCTTCTCTAAACACTTCTTTACAGTTTTTCTTTTCATTTCCTGTTGGATGAAGCGATGCATTAAATAAATATTGGCATGAAATGCTAGAAATGTGAGGGGTCATAGTTAGGAATGTCATTATCTTTGCGACCGTCACCGGACCCGGAAGGGAATTCTTGCGGACTGGTATGTGCTAAATGAATCTGTAGTTTGTCATAAAATTCTCGTCTTTATTACACTGACAATACTTGTATATTTACTATCATTTTCTGATGCTGTTTATTGATTCATTACGCATTTTTTGGATATGTACATCTATATATATAAAAGAAAGTCGTGTTAGTTACTCCACTTATAACTCAATAACGGCTGAACCGATTTAGCTGAAAATTGGCAGGGAGGTAGTTGAAAGCCAGGAGAAGGATATAGGATACTTTTTTTTTTTTTTTTTTTTACTTTTTAACATCGTTGACATGTAAGCCAAACTGCGTTCTGAGGAGTACATCCATTTACGTGATGCAGTTAGTACTGAAGGAAATGCAGCTAATATTGGTAGATTAACTATTCTGCCGGCGACATACATTGGTAGACCACGTCATATGCATGAATATGCACAAGATGCAATGACATATGTTCGTCATTACGGTCGGCCCGATCTCTTTATTACTTTTACATGTAATCCAAAATGGATAGAAATTACTCAATTGCTGCTTCCCGGACAAACATCAAGTGATAGACACGACATCACAGCACGTATATTCAGGCAAAAAATTCGTTCCCTGATGAACTTTATTGTTAAACAACGCGTCTTTGGAGATACTCGATGCTGGATGTATTCAATCGAATGGCAAAAGCGAGGCCTGCCGCACGCACACATTCTTATTTGGTTAGTGGAAAGAATTCAGCCTGACCAAATAGATGATATCATATGTGCCGAGATTCCTGATAATGAAGTCGATCCAGACCTATATGATGTTGTTACTACTAATATGATTCATGTATAAATAAAATAAAAAAAAAAACAAATACTGCCAGTAATTCCAAGATCTACGGCTGCCGACGAAATAAACGCTTGCCTCAAATCGTCAAATCTATGGCGCTATGTGGAGAAACTGCAACTGACAACAAACATGAGAGTTACATTGCTTAATGATACATCTGCTGAAGATTTCTCGGAGCAATTGCTGACTATCGGTAATGGTCAAGTACCTGTCGATGAATCGAGCGGATTAATATCATTTCCAAATAATTTCTGTAATTTTGTCTCATCAAAAGACGAACTTATCAACAATGTATTTCCAGAAATTATTTCTAACTACAAAAATAATGAATGGTTGAGTGAGCGAGCAATTTTAGCGGCTAAAAATAAAGATGTAGATGACCTAAACTACATAATTCAAAATAAGATCATTGGAACAATGCATTCATTCAAATCTATTGACTGCGTCACAAATGAAGATGAAGCCACCAACTATCCAATTGAATTTTTGAACTCTTTGGACGTGCCTGGCTTACCACCGCACAATTTACGCCTAAAGGTTGGCTCCGTAGTAATCATGCTTCGAAACATAAACCAACCAAAACTGTGCAACGGTACGCGTTTGGTGGTTAGAAAATTGATGAAAAATGTAATTTACGCTACGATAATGATAGGAAAATTCAAAGGTGAGGAAGTTCTCATTCCGAGGATACCGATGATCCCAAACGATATGCCGTTTGAATTTAAAAGACTTCAATTTCCGATACGTCTTGCATTTGCCATGAGTCCATGACCATCAACAAATCACAAGGCCAATCCTTAAAAGTTTGTGGTTTAAATCTAGAACATTCATGTTTTTCCCATGGTCAATTGTACGTGGCATGTTCACGGGTCGGAAGACCATCTGCGTTGTTTGTTTTTGCGCCTGATAATAAAACAAAAAATGTCGTGTATCACAAGGTACTTAAATGAAGAGCAACCTATGTACTAAAATACAGAAATAATTATGAATGATTAATGTAGGTATTTAATTTTTTTGTATTTTTTCCAATTAAAAAACAAAAAAAAACTGCTTATTTATTGCAATTAAGGCGGAACAAAGTTCGCCGGGTCAGCTAGTAATAATATAAACCTAACCTACCTTACCTTTTACCTGCCACATTGGGATTCACCAATAAAAAAAAAAATTACCATGGTAAAAGTCTTGTGGTTTCCGAGTTTTTTGATGTTTAATGTGGAAAATCTCTACCTTTGATCAGTTTTTTCCATGCCATTTCTACGAATGAAAACTTTTTCGAGTACAGGTTTTTTTATTTTCATCTTGAATCATCCTACTATCGATTGAATATAAGAAAGTTACAGATAGCATCTTTTAAATACCTAAAATTTAGGTTCAAACTTAAAATTTTGACCAAAAAAAATTTTACCTTATTTCTGATCGGCCATGGTGAAAAAAAAAAAATATTGGTAAGTCATTTTTTTTTTATTGGTAGATCTCAATGTGGCCCATCAGCGGGTAAAAGGTAATCCATGACTTTTCGGACACCCCGTATATCTTTCAAGGATGCTGTCCATTAGACATAATCTTGCTGGTATACTCGTATACAGGATGGGAGGGACATCGGCAAACTGTTATCATGGTTACGATGGATTCAGTACATGATCTTGAGCCACTGAATACATTTTGACCGCGTATGTATTGCACTTTTCTATGAGACAGCTGGTTTTTATTTTGGCTATCGGGGATATCTACAATCATGTGCAATTCACGGCTACAGTTTGCGCGTCGATTTACCATCCTGTATATGTGTGAGCGATCAATCTATCAAATCAAAGGGGGATTAAACTTTTAACAGTAGAACTAGAAATAAACAACTAAAAAAGAGCCCTTTGCTGTTGTTGGTTCTAGTCCATTCAACCATTCTGAGTCCTGTCTGTAGTCCTTTCTCCTACATCTTACAATAAAAAAAAAGTCGACAAATATCCAAGCATTTACGTACTTAACATACAAAGCAATTACTCAACTCATACATAATCTGGTGAAATACCAGTTGAAATTATTCTGAATCCAGCTAAAACAATGTTCATTCCTATTTGATTCCTATCGCTTGAAATTGTGTTACCGCTATAAGGAAAGTTTCATAAAAACGAGGATTCATAGGCTATGAACACGACGATACAATCAACGGCATACTAAGATACTGTCCACAAAGTCGCGTGTAGTTTAGTATTCTGAATTACAATGCATATGATATCACTAGTGTATTGTAAGAGTTCCGGAGTAAAAGTTTTGGTATATTCGTACGTCGTTTCATAAACGTCTTGGTACAAATAAATCGTCTTGCATTTTATTGGAAAACCTTGAAAACTAAATTAGTTCCTATTTAGTTCCTATCGTTTTTTAATTGATTTCATGTTCAGATCTTAACGGTATAGTTACGTTATTATTGACTTGCTGAATTAATACATTTTTGTTCAATCATTTGATAAAGATGTTTCTTAATTGTATAAATTATAATAAGTGGTGCCAGTTAAACCTTTATTGTAATAAAACATTAAATATTCTTTATTGTAATAAAACATTAAATATTCACACATAGAACTGACACGGGTTTTCAAATTGTATTAACATTATTACGGTTGTTTTTCATTTATTTCAATTAACCATGAGCACTTCTCTACATGTCCCGCTATATACAACGTGTAACGGAAAGGGGGTATCAACCCTGAAGGAGGTGAATGTGCTCATGAAACTCAACAACTTTCCCCAAAGAACATAGGTCGAAATATGAAAAAAAAATTTGGCCCTCCCTTAGAAAACTGACTACCAGCTGATTGATTTACTATGGGAGGGCCAAATTTTTTTTTCATATTTCGACCTATGTTCTTTGGGGAAAATTGTTGAGTTTCATGAGCACATTCACCTCCTTCAGGGTTGATACCCCCTTTCCGTTACACGTTGTATAATAATAATAATTGAATCGCTTCCATTAAGTTACTAAATTACCTAATTTGTTTCGGCACATTAAACTGTTTAGCTCTGTTAATTGAATTTGAATTAAAAAGGACGTTCTTGAATATATATTTCTAAAATGTGTTCTTGGCTACATATGACAATAGCCAACAATAGTCCACTGTTACGTACTGTTATTACATAAAAGAAGCTAGTGAAAATATAGGATACTTTTTAGTAGACGGCACTCGGCTAGGACACTGGATTAGGTATTCAGTGGGGATTTCAACCGCCGACGCTTCTCGAGAGTCCCGCGTTGTTAGTTTTATAAAGCCGTGGCTAATAAATCTAATGCCAGAGTTTTCAACCATTTTTATTTTAACAACAGATTTGTCACGAAAATCTAATTTAAATATTAATTTGTCTAAAACTCACAGTCCTTATACCAAGAGCATTATACTGTCTGGGTTTGACAAAGTATTTTAGTAAAAATTAAAGTTAGTAATTGGTTTTTATATATTTTTTTAAATCTATAAATGAAGAAGTTCAGTCAGTGTTGATTTATTTGGCCAATAAATTATAATTTCGAGGTCCTCACAAAATAAAAATAATACATAGTTACTTTAATTGGATGTTGTCCTTCCGATAGAAAATCCTGGGTGGTCTAATATTTAAGCGCCAGTAATCTGTTTCCTTTTAGGCAAAAGAGGAGGGTTGCCTAATTAATTTAGGCAAGTAATTTACAAAAAGTAAGTTCACTTCTTTATTTTTGAGTTCCGAAAACGAGTGCTTTTTAAAATTAAATTCTTTTGTAGCATATTAGAAGACCTAACTTCTTACCTAATCTTTCTTTCCTAACCGCCGCTGTCGTTTAGTATATAAAATCATTGTCACTGATGGATCGATATCATTCAGCAACAACTAGTCTAATCAAACATGAGGAGTATTCTTCTGGTGGCTTTTGGCCTTCTGGCCATCGCCGCCCTCAGCTCCGCCAGGGAGATCCGGGAGAAGAGGGACGCCGATCTAGAGACAGCTGCGTCAGGTGGCCACTGGGATAAGGGTGGCGGACACGAGCACCATGGACACCATGATCACCACCACGATGGCGACCATCACAAAGGACACAAGGGACACCACGAGCACCACCATGGCAAGCACGGACACCACCACCACGAGGGACACCACGGAGAGCACGGAGAGCACGGCGGACACAAGAAGCATCACCACCATGACGACGGCTACCACCACCACGAACACCACGGCGAGAAGGGCGACCACGGCCACGGGCACGACGAGCACGGCCACTGGCACAAGGGACACGACACCAAGGGACACCACGAAATCGATAAACACGACGAGTTCAAGAAGGACAAGCACTTCCACGACCATCACGGAGAGAAAGGATTCAAGGAGCACTACGGTGGACACCACCACGAGGGCGGCCACAAGAAGGGCGGACACTTCCACCACGGACACAAACACGGCGGCCATCACGATCACCACCACGGCAAGCACGGCCACCACGAGCACGGCGGCCACCACCACCACCACAAGGGCCACCACGGCGACGGCGGCCACCACGAGCACCATCACGACCACCACCACCACGACAAGAAGGGAGGCCATGAGGATCACAAGCACTGGGGACACAAGAAGGGGCACTAAGCTGTTGCTGAATGTACCTGAACTGTTATTTGTTGATATTACGTTGTTATAGAGTGTTTACTAGTGAAATACTTAGTTCATGTCGTTGTCATAAAGATCTCGCATCTCTGCTCTAAATACTATGATTTACAGTTTTTCTTTTCATTTCCTGTAGTATGAAGCGATGCATTAAATAAATATTGGCATGAAATGCTCGCAATCTGAGGGGTCATAGTTAGGAATGTCATTATCTTTGCGACCGTCACCGGACCGGAAGGGAATTCTTGCGGATTGGTTTGTGCCAAATTAATCTGTAGTTTCTCATACAAATACTTATCTTTATTATTACTAGCTTTTTCTTAAAAGCTTGAGGCTTATCTTTAAGTGTAAGAAGGACGTTCACACTTCAAGTTTTTAAGAAAATGTTAAATTTCTACGTTTACTTAAGTTTTATTTAGTACTTTTTAGTTCATTAAAGGCTTGTTTTTTTAAATATTTTTCTTTACACTGATTTTCTATGATGTTCTGATGAATTTTTTTGATTCATTGTGTATTTTTATGAATATGCATATATCTTCCAGGATACCAATTAAACATAACATAAGGTTTAAGACATTTATTTCCCAAAAACAGAATACAATTATTCACTTAGAATAGAAACATGGTTGAATAAAATATAAACATTCCTTAGAGCGAGTATCGGAACGGTATTTTTAAAGTTAGAAGTAGGTACAATATTGTAGAGATAAAAAGTCTACAATATGCAGCAACCAATAACACTTAGACAACCAATTAGATACCCTGCGATGTATTGCTCGTCCAATACCGAGTATCAAGTGGGTAATTAAATATACCAACACACACACATTACGATCTATTCCGTATACGAGCTAAAGTAGGTTATTCATTTATTTATTTAAACTTTTCGCACAAAAGGTACAAAGGCGGACTTAATGCCTTAGGCATTCTCTACCAGTCAACCAAGGGTGGTGAAGAGATGAGATGGCGGGTGCTTTGGTTGAGAGGACAGTTATTAAAAAAATATATTAAAACTAGACAATTACATAAATAGGTTATTCATTGGGGCTACCCAATATAAAAAGCCCTTTGCTCTTTCTCCTACAGTTTACAAATAGTCGACAAATCCCCAAGCGTTTACTACTTATAAGCTCATGATACTCAGTCAACTCATACATAATCTGGCGAAATACCAGCTCACATTATTCCCAATCCAGCTAAAACAATGTTCCTTCGTATTTTATTCCAATTGCTTGGAATTGTGTTACCGCTATAAGGATTTTTTTTATAAAAACGAGGACTCATGGGCTATGAACACAATCAACGGCATACTAAGATACTGTCCACAAAGTCGCGTGTAGTTTAGTATTCTGAACTACAATGCATATCATAACCACTAGTGTATTGTAAGGGTTCCGTAGTAGAAATCAGTTTTGGTATGTTCGTACTCGTACGTTGGTACATAGATGTCATGGTACATCTTGGTTAACTAAATTACTGCCTATCATTTTTTAATTGATTTCATTTTCAGACATTATCGGTATGATTACGCTATTATTGACTTTTTGAATTACAATAATTAACATTGAGTAAGATTGTACTTCGTAATAAGTAGTACAAGTGAATCCTTTATTGTAATAAAACGTAACACTACATTACATTACATTTTATTTATTAAATTTATTATTTGGCACTTATATGGAACTGACACCAGTTTTTAAATTGTATTAACATTATTAAGGTTGTTTTACATTTATTTTAAATAACAATGAGAACTTTTCCACATGTCCCACGCGGGGCTTGCTCACTTCTGACTTCGATTTAAATATAACCTTTTGGTTAAGCCTTGCAATGACAGTGGATTATCGTTATAATTTACAAGATAATAATTGAATCGTTTCCATTAAGTTAATAAATTACCTAATTTGTTTCGGCACATTAAACTGTTTAGCTCTGTTAATTGAATTTGAATTAAAAAGGACGTTCTTGAATATATATTTCTAAAATGTGTTCTTGGCTACATATGACAATAGCCAACAATAGTCCACTGTTACGTACTGTTATTACATAAAAGAAGCTAGTGAAAATATAGGATACTTTTTAGTAGACGGCACTCGGCTAGGACACTGGATTAGGTATTCAGTGGGGATTTCAACCGCCGACGCTTCTCGAGAGTCCCGCGTTGTTAGTTTTATAAAGCCGTGGCTAATAAACCTAATGCCAGAGTTATCAACCATTTTTATTTTAAAAACAATTTTTTCATGAAAATCTAACTTGAATTTTAAATTTTCTAAAATGTATAGTCCAAGAGTTATACCAAGAGCATTATACTGTCTGGGTATAATGTCTAAGCATGTTAGTAAAAAATTAAAGTTATTAATTGGTTGTTAGATATTATTTTATATATACTTAAATAAATAAGTTCAGTCAGTGTTGATTTATTCGACCAATAAATTATAAATAAAAGCTTTACTTTAATTGGATGATGTCCTTCCGAAAAAAAAAATCCGCCGTGGTCTAACATTTAAACGCCAGTAATCTCTGTTTACTTTCATGCAAAAGAGGAGGCTAGCATAGCCTTATTAATTTAGGCAAGTTAATTACAAAAAATAAGACTACTTCTTTATTTTTGGGTTCCTAAAACGAATGATTTTTTAAAATAAAATCCCTCTGTAGCATATTAAAATAAATATTTATTCGTGTATTACAAAGTATCAACAATAACAAAAAGCCTCATCTCATAATAATCACAGCGTTAACTCATTTATGACCTTTCTTCCAGCCCCAGTCTTTGTGGTCCTCATGGCCTCCTTTGTTGCCGTGGTCGGCGTGCTGGCCCCAGTACTCGTGGCCGGCGCCCTCGTCGTGGTGACCCTTGTGGTCGTTGTGGTGACCTCCCTTTTCATAGAAGCCCTTGTTACCGTGCTCTTGTTCGTGGAAGCCGCCATCCTTGTGTCCCTTGTCGAAGTGTCCACCTTCTTTGTAGCCTCCCTCGTGGTGATGTCCACCATATCCTTCTTCGAAACCAGACTCACCGTGCTTGTCGTGGAAGTGCTTGTCCTTCTTGAATTCGTCTATTTTGTGGATACCGTGATGTCCTTTCGTGGCATGCCCTTTGTGGAAGTGTCCGTGTTCTTCGAAACCGTGGCCCTTCTCGCCTTTCTCACCGTGATGATGTTCATCATAGTAGCCATCGTCGTGATGATGATTTTTCTTGTGTCCTCCATTCTCGTCATAGTGTCCTTTGTGTCCTTCGTGGTGGGAGTGTCCCTTCTTGCCGTGCTCCTCGTCGTGATATCCCTTGTATCCCTTCTCGCCATGTCCGCCGTGCTCGTGATGGTGGTCTCCGTAGTGCTCGCCACCTTCGCCCTTTTCCCACTTGTGTGACGCTGCGGTCTGTAGGTCGACGTCTCTCCTGAGGCGCATGTCCCTGGCGCACACGGCGACCACTAGCGCCAAGAAACAAGCCGCGACGGTAGTTCTCATCCTGAACTGTTGTCCTGGTTCTGTTGGGTAATGATTGCCAAATGATACCTCTTACGGTTTTCTCTGAGCTTATATAGTATTGCCAATAATAGTGTAGGTGGCTTTTAATGTCAGGGTAATAAATGACGGTCACAGGTACGCGACTGACCTGAATTATATTTTAATAATATAATAGATACGTATCACCACCAATGTCTCGTTCTTCACAATTTCTGAATTACATTGCAATTGCCTAACTATGAGATACAATGTAAGGTAATTAAATTAAATTAAAGCGATACAAGAGAAATAAGTCACCTGTTTACAACATGCAAACCATATGCAACAGATTTCTGAAGATTATGTGTCATTAACTGAATTATAACTCTGCATAGCTCTATGAAATGGATGGCATATTTATATTGAAGGTACCAACCATGTTTGGTAAGGATAAACAGCTGTAAATTGTATAAAATTAATACAATTTTGTACCTAATTAATGTAAATATAGTGATGTGCAACTAATAAATTAAGCCCCATTCAGTGAAGTTACCGTCTGTAAATATACGTGAGTTTTCACCACATGTGCCACGTTGCAGGCTGGCATTATATAGTGAAACAGTAAATAGTCACAAAATGTATTTATCAATGTTTGCCGTTAAATTGCGAATTGTTTAACATGCTATATATAAAACATGTTACGATTTGATTTATCAAGTTTAATGTTGGTATTAAAATTATGATCGTTTATTTATTTATGTTCGTTTGGAATAAAGTAAACATTGACTCTTCATGCGGTCGTTACAGACTTTCTCCTAACTACGTCAGTGTTAGCATTGTGAAGTTACTCAAATTAAAATTCATGAAATTTAGGCTTACACCAAACCGACGCCAAAGTCGGATAAACTACCATCGAAGAGCCGTCGACGACGAGTACGAACTTTTGATACAATTTGAACTTTGCGCCAATCCGTCACGCACTCGGCGCAGGGAATAAATTAATGAGTTGTATATGTACAGCCTGCTTCCATATTTTCTTGCTGACTTTCAAAAATATGGCAAAGTGGAGTGCTCTAAGTAAATAAGTATGATATTATAATGTACCTACGTATATGTGTTCTCTTTTGTATATTATGTCTACAGTGATGTATACACTTACTTAAAGTTATGTTCTTAGTGATTCGAAATAGGTTTAGTTATAACATATAGCTTCTAATAACTACGGCATTAAACATAGAACTCTTATAGCTCTAAATAAGCATTAAATAAAACGCTCTCATTGGATTGATATTTACCTACTTCGTCATCATCCACACATTGCAGACGAACAACCATACCTACCTAATACAGAATCTCATTTCACTAAGGTCGCAGCGCTGATGATCCGTCAGAAGTCGCGACCGTTTTCACTAGAGTCAAGGCCGTCATCAGTCAAGGTTATGTTGCGAAGCAGTCGCCCTCATTTTTTATTACCTTTTGTCTAAATAAATTTCTTCTGATCGATTTCTTTCGTCACCGTTTCCGGTCGGGTGCGCAAGAGTCGCGCGCTCGCCACTGACAAATAGTGTTGCACAGCCGATCAATTGACACCTGTCTGCATTGAGAGAAACTTAATTAAAATATTTTATTAGACTTACTGGTTGAATTTTGAAGCAACATGAGTTTTTGTATTTTGTTAATGAATTTTTTGCATCTTTTTAATGTCGTCATAACATAAGTATAATTTTAAAATAAATTCATTTTATACATATTATTTTAATTAATTGTGTTTGTAATTCAAGTAAAAGTTAGTGGAGGATTCTGTTTTCATGTTGGAATTGAAATATGTATATTTTTATGTCACTAGAGAGGTGACTGGTGAATAGAGGCCAAATATTACCTATAATAAGATACTGAAAACGTTCATCCCATTTTAGTTGAAATTAGCGTTGGTCCCTAGATTATCAAGTAAAGTTAATCTCGTAACAATTCTGTTGGCCGATCCGCCCGTCTCTATAGGAAACCAAACAAAATGGGAGAAAGAAATTTACTACACCGCCGTGTTCAGAATCCGAATCAGGGAGAGGTGTCAAGTCTGAAACAATGGCTGTATTATATTTACCTGTATACAGTGTTTGTATATACACGTGCCTCCTTAGATGGTATGAACGTTTTGGGGTTAAAATAAGTAGGTATTTGCTTTAAAGCATTTTGGAAAAGTATTGAAAGCAAAATACGAGTACGTACCTATCAACCTAGCACAAGTTAAATTAAAGACCAATCAGAGAAACACGAGGTTTTTGTTTACGAAGATATTTTTATTTTTATTTTTTCTCTAACCAGCGACCCGCCCCGGCTTTGCACGCTTTTTAGGACTTGACAAAGCATGGAGATTTCTTCATTATCTACACGTTTAATATATGTATTATACACATAATAAACCTTCTAGCATAAATTCTCTAAATGATAGTGAAAACCGCATCAAAATCCGCTGCGCAATTTGGACAAACAACGCGGTCTCAGGTACGAAAAGCGACTTTAATTTATAATATTGTATTGTGTTGTTTTGTATTGTATTTATAACATCCACAGTGACAATTTCTATGTGACCTAGCTAGGCCACCTTGCATGGGTAATCGGCATGGCATTATGGGTTTAAATTTGTATTAATTTATTGACAATTGGGTTTAAAATTTTTGTTTGCATTATCATCTAACAAAAATCCACCAGTCTACCCGGATGCAGCTGAGTATTCAGTATTTTACATGGAGCGACTGCCTACCTGACCTCCACAACCCAGTTACTGAGTAAGGTAAGACTGGCTGTCAGACTTTCGGGCTTCTGACGATATTTTCTAATTTTAATTGAATTGCATGTATTCTTATACATTTGTACATTTAATACTTATGTTTCATGTTGAATTCTATTTGAACGCAATGTGAATTGATACTGAACAATTATATTGAATTTAAAATCACCATACGTATTATTCAAATACAAGTATGTACTACCTTATAGGTAACAAAATATTGTTTGCATGTATAACAACACGTAACACCGAAACTAATTAGGCCGTAGTCCGCGTAATCCGAGTCTGCGCTAAACCAAACCCCGGCGTATTAATCCTCCGTAGTGGGATACTTCCAATGTGTCGGTAGTTGGAAGGCAACAGGCGGGTGTCGGGCCCACTTTATTACGTCACATTATGTATGTATACCGGCCACAGTGAATGCGGAGCTGAAGGATCGTGTGTGCATTGGGAGGCCTATGTCCGCCTATGTTGCGTTGATTAATTATGTGCTTGCATATTTACAGATGGTGTGGTTGAACACTATGAGTGTTCTGAAACTGTTGGTGTTATTTATTTATTTAGGTTAGCTAACAATTGTTTACACAATAGGTACATTTAACAAATAATTTCCTAAAATGCAAATTTATAAGTGCAACAATTACTTAGGGGGCGTTCATTAATTACGTGAGGCGTTTTTAGAAATTTTCTGACCCCCCTCCCCCTGGTGAGATGTTGTGAGATTTGGCTCCGTCCCCTCCCCCATCCCCCAATATCACGTGAGATTTTTCAAAATGCCTGTTTATAGTGTAAATGTGTTGCATTTGGGGTCTCGGCAAATGTCAGGTAATTTTATTCCGTAATACGGAAAAAATACCAGATATTTGCCGAGACCCCCCTCCCTCCAAAGTAAGATTAGGTGAGATTCGGCTCGACCCCCTCCCCCCCTTGAACTTCTCACGTAATTAATGGACGCCCTCTTACAAGCTAACACAACATGCACGATTTATGGTTTTACATAATAATACAAAGCCAAAAAGGATATTAACAATTATTGTTATGCAATCATTTTTGGTAATTCATGCGTAACAATAACAATAACGACAATTACATTCTAATATGTAATAAAAAAAAGAAACAGGTTGATAGACAACATTAACATTAAGAAATAAAAATAATTTAATTCAAATTCATATTAAAATAACATAAAATTACATTAATATCGAGATCATTGGTTGTAAGAATAATGCTCAATAATTATTTTATAAAATTTTCCCATGCTGTCATGGTGTATCGGTAACATCGCTGCAAATGTTTACATTTTTACACATGCGTGAAATCGGTGAGTTGGCACCCAGGACCGTTCTGCGCAACGGTGGGTATAATGGTGTGACAGAATTTCGCGGATATCGGGCTGGGGCACAAAATTTTAGGAGACTCAGTAGGTTAGGGCAGTCAATTTTATTTCCAAGCAACTTATTGAGAAACAAGGCATCAATAACTTCTCTTCGATTTGATAACGAGTGCATTTTAAAATATTTGAGACGAGTATCATAGGAGATGAGGGGCCCGTGGCTAAATAATAACAGCCGCACAGGTCGATCGATCAGGTTAAGGTACGCTTGCCGCGGTTGGCCTGTGGATGGGCGACCATCTTTACATACCGAGACCTCTACGTGCCTCGGAAAGCACGTTAAGCCGTTGGTCCCGGCTGTCATTCGTGGATCTTTGACAATCGTTGCGGGTCAGAAGCCCGAAAGTCTGACTACCAGTCTTACCAAGGGGTATCGTATTACCCAGTAACTGGGTTGTGGAGGTCAGTCGCTCCAGGTAAAATACTGGTATTCAGCTGCATCCGGTTAGACTGGAAGCCGACCCCAACATAGTTGGGAAAAGGCTAGGCAGATGATGATGAGTATCATAGGAGATCAGCTATTTATTTTTACATTTAGAAAGTGCGAGGTGCCACAAAAACCGTTTTTGGACTCTTTCCAGAAGTAACTTATGTGTGGCGTGGTGTGGTCTCCATACTACTCTGCTATACTCCAAAACGCTTCGTACAAGGCTATAAGTATGGCATTATTTTAATACCAACCTGCAGGGTAATTGCGTAACACACTATCAGTAGCAAAGGGTTTTATTTTGACAGTTCAACAATATACAACACTTACTTAATTTTCATTTATTAATTTTTGCTTGAGTACGTATAGTTTTTTATTGTATTTCTTGGTATATTGGCGTTGCTAGCTGACATAAATGGCAAATAATTAAATTTAGTGTCCTGTGTCTTGTAATGTTAATTACTTTGCATACCTTGTATTGTATTCAGTCAAGTATTTTCTAACTGAACAGACAGCTGTGCTGCTGGGGAGTTTGTTGCGCCACTTCTTCTTCCCAGCGAAAGCACTAGGAAGTGGTGAAGGGCGGGCGTTTTGGGGTACTGTCTTTTGTAATTTTGACGTTCGATAAGTGCTGATTCTCAGCCTAGTTTGAATAAATGACTTTTGATTTTGATTTTTTGATCATACATTGCGTTATTTACGTTGTTAAGCAGACACATTTTTCGATCATATGGAGCAATGGATTAGTAATATGCTTCAACATGATTCGAATTGAGAGTAATAGTGTGTTACGCAATTAGGGTTCTGATTAAAGCCCCTGGTGTTTCTAAGCACAAACGCTAACATTTTTGATGCTTTCCTAATAATATGCTCGATGTGGGGGACGAAAGTATTTTTTTGTCGAACAGTACTCCCAGATCCTTAATTGCATCCACTTCTTGTATATTTTTATTGCCTATGAAGTACTCCGAGTTTATTGGGTGTGACTTTATTGAGAAATACAAAAGGTACTATTTTTTTAAAATTAGTTTCATTTTTGTTAGTCTCACACCATTCAACAACTCTGTTCAAATCCTCTTGAAGAAGCAAGCACTTTGTCTGTTTATTGTTAAAAGCTGGTAAAGAGCTATGTATAATAACAGAGCGGTGGAAAGGATAGAGTATGGGAGTGGTTTTTATTTCTTTCATGGTCATTTATCGCTATTTTCATTGAAATCATGAATAGCCATGCAAACGGAGAAACGACTCGTTTTAGTTGTTGAATACAACTACGAAGTGAAGTAAGACCAGAGAAGTACTGCGTGTCTCCCCCTATTTAAATATCTTTAATACTCATTTAGAAGTTCTCAGTAAATCCATTTTGTACTTAAGATCAGCGTCGTAATTAATTATTTCGGATTAAATAAACTTCCCTTCTTAATAAAGTCACCAAAGCTGAAGAACTACCATTAGGATAATGAAGATGCTCTTTTTTAAGTTGAATTTATCTTACCTCACGGGTTCTCTACAAAAATCACAAGTTACTATACATAAGTAGGTGTAGTTTCCAACCGATTGCTCTCGATGAAACCGCCCATTACTCTATTGGTCAAGCGTGAGATGCAGGTTTGTTGTTCGCAGAAGATATCGTATCATATTTATTTATTTTCCAACTTACATCTATCGTTACAAGGTAACCTAATGCGATAGCATACTTATATAAACTCTTATCCTAACTTATTATTAACTTATTTATTGACTTAATTAACTTATTGATTTATATAGGTTGTTTAAGGTTTTGAAGGTCTTTTAACATAGGTAACCTTCAGAAAGTAAACATAATATGTTATTAATATCTACCCTACTTACTGCTCAGATTTGTGTTGATCTATTTTAATAAAAAAACTTGACATCAGAAAGCCTTTATAAAGTTGACAATGAACTACAACCTCTTTTAATCATAAGCCATTTGTAAATAATGTATGAATATGTACGGGGGGGGGGGGGATAGTTATGGTACAGACGCCAGCACATCAAGCTACTACAATCTGTCAGATTTCTTTAATAGATTTTCCACTTTATCGCTAATGCATAAGGTTCAAAGTTGATTGGGAAAATCTGACAGTTTCGGGTAGCTTGATTTGCTGGCGTCTGTACATTTAATCGATGTTATCCTACTTATAATCATACCCTCATAGTCGATAATAATGTCAAAGCCACAATTTCTGTCATCCATTAATCCAGCATAAGGTTTCCGCGACCTCAGTCACTGTTCAGCAAATACACCTGCCACTTGCCACGTTTACGCCACTAACTACGTAACTCGGAGTTAATTAACATCGGCTCTCCGCCTAGCCGGAGCCGAGACAAATATCTGAACTATGTTTTAAGCTAGAATATGGACCAGTCCGTCTTCGTCAGAATAGTTACGGAACTTTGAAATAATGAAATCTTTCCGAGGTTCTATCTTCCATTCTTTGTTTTAGTTTCATTGGTGACATTGTGCAGGTATTGTAATTCAAAAGTTAAACTTTTTTAGTTTGATGAGAAAAGCAAAGTTCGCAGCGTTTCCATTCAATTTTGCCAGTAATGGAAACAAGTTGGATTGAGAGTTGACAGTAGTTTGCTCTGTAATCAGAAGACATAATATAATACTTTTTAGTACATTTCCGATACTTACCAACTATTTGTTTTTGTTCTTTAAGGTAAGTGAAATATTCCCCAAATCGGTTGTTCAAGTACACAACTGGGCACTTGTTTAAGGCTGAAGTTGGCTCAGTGTCCCCAAAGTTTAGGCGTACTATTAGCATATCTCATATGATATCTAAATACATGAAAGCTTTACGTCCTTGCGGCTGTAGTTCAACACCTGTGTTACACGTCTCCGCTGGTCAAAGGTTACCCTAATGCCGACATAAAACAGGGTCTAGGATAAGCACCGCCATACATAATCGTAACTGGCTCGCTTTATTAACTTATGAGTACGTGCATGAAATTGTTAAACCACACATTGTATGATATTTGTATAAGACCAACTGAAATCTCAAATAGTGTTATTGATTCCAACCAGCTTTCAGACTTACTTATGTAGCGTAAGCTTATAACTTGCACATCAATGTCAACGCTCAATAACACACGAAATAACGCCACACAATAGGCATCCATCTTTATAGATCAGATATCAGTATATGAAGTGTGCTTAGTGTCTAGCTAAGCACTCCAATATACACTCGAGAGCAATGATTTAGGGTCACACAAAGATACCTGAAAGTCTCGGAAACTAAGAACGCTAGCTTAGTGAAATAAATAGTGTTTAATAGACAATTAAATGTTCCTTAAATTAAAGTAATAACACTTCTTAGTAACTGTAGAATGATGCTATCAAAAATGACAAAACAAAAGAATGGGACTTTTGTAAATGAAACTACGAATTTTCTGCATATGTTTTTGCTTTTGTTTCTATTCTGTCATATAAAAAGGTATGTAAACAGAATTTCTGATGTTCAATATTCATTTTTGAAGCTGTTTTAATGTCATTTATACCTGAAGAATGCACCAGAATTCTCACAATGCTGGAAATCGGCCGGAGTCAGCATGATACAGTAAGTCCAGTTGGTGTGTCGCTGTCAACTGTACAAAGAGTTCTCCGACGTTACGAGGAAACCGGCTCTAACCTACGCAGACCAGGAACAGGCAGGGCCATTTGTACCACAGCACGAGAAGATCGATACTTGGTCAACACAATAATTCGAAACTGATTTCTCACAGGAACTGCACTAACATATCAGTTCCGACGCCTCGGAGGAAGTAACCCAAGTACATGGACTGTAATACAATGACTTGCTGAAGCAAATTTAAAATCATTAAGACCTGCAATGGCCCTAAATTGGAGCGTGTGGGTATCGTATTTCGAGATTGACATATGCCCGGAACCACTCAAATTGGACTATTGAAGATTGGTCAAGAGTTTGTCGTCAGATGAATCAAGATTTATGCTCTATAACAGGGATTCCCAAACTATTTTGGGCAAGAGACCCCTTTACCTCAGACCCCCATAGCCAAATTGCTTTAAAAATCCTATCTATAGTTTTTTTTTCCTATTGATACAAAATACTTACCAATTTAAAAACTTTGCGGTTGGTTATGTGAATAAACTTGACAACATTTTCTCATCAAAATTTAAAATATAATAGACATAAACTTCTATAAATATCAAGTGTAATTAATAATTATTAACACAAATTACTTTAAAGATACTTAAATGGATAATTATCTTTTGAAAAAAGCATTAAAATCGCAAAGTAAAGATAAAAAATAAAATATTCCGTGTGATCGATGAACCTGGTGACTTTCTATCAATCTGGCTAAATCCGGTTCAATATTGGTGAGTTGCAGCCTTAAATCTCCGCGTTCGTTGATTTTCAAACGGTGTTCTTTGTTTTGTCAAAATTTTTGTAACCACACTGAAGCCTTTTTTCGACTAGGTATGATGATGGAAAAGCGATAAAGTATTTTTCAGCAATGTTCTAAAATGCAGAATACTGCGTTTCAATGTTGCATTGTAACCAGAACTTCTGATAGCCTTGGTTGAACTTCTGTTTAAGCTCCTCGTCTGTGCTGATGGTAATCAACTCTTCTTGCATTATCACATTGGCTTCTTCCATGGCTGTGATATTGCACGGATTTATTATCCATTGACGAATTTGTAAATTTAAGAGATCCTCAAACCTCTTAGTAAAATCCTTGTATAATGCGTCCAAATGAGTGAAATATGTTAAAATAACATCGTCTTGAAGCATTTCTGATAATTTTGGCAAATGCGGAAACTGTGAATATTCTTTTCTGATTAAATTATGTCTATAAAGAGTGAGTTTACCCACAAAGGCCGATATTATTGATTTTGTTTTAATCAAGTTGAGATCGTCACTCGGCAGCTGCAAATTAACTTTGTTCAATATACCAAAGATATCCGTCAAGTAATAGATTTCTGTTTTACAATTGTTCAGATTTTCTTTGAAATTCGGATCTTTTTTTTGTAAAAACTCCAACACAGATTAAAATATAGCTGAAAGTCTTGTTGAGCAAGACCCTCTTGATAGCCAGCGAACTTTAGTGTGCAGAAGTAACCGAGTAAAGACTTCGTCGTTTTCCTCATATAGCTGAGCAAATAACCGAGAGTTCAAAGAATTGCTACGAATCTTGTTGACAGCATGTATAACATATTGTAAAGACTGCGGCAATCTAGGACTCCAATTTTGTGTTACTAAATGCTGCCTGTGAATCAGTCAGTGAATTACCTGCACCTCAGGCAGTTGTCGCTTTAAATGAGCTATAAAACCACGATGACGACCAACCATAGATGGTGCACCATCAGTCGCAACAGAAACAATGTTCTTCCATGCTCTGTCGGTAAAAAAAACGTTCCACGGCCTGAAAAATCGATTTTCCTCTGGTGTCAGTCTCTAAATATGTAGCAAAAAGCAGTTCTTGGCACATATTTTCATCTTTAATATATCGAACATATCATAACAACAGAGCTTCATTGCCGGGTAATGTAGACTCGTCCAACTGGAGAGAGAATCTGTTGGTCTGTAAGAAATTACATAAAATGTTTTTCACCTCGCCACCCATCTCGTCTAGTCGTCTCTGAACGGTGTTATTGCTCAAAGGAATTCTCTTTATAAGATCATGTGCGGGCTTGTGCAATAGGTACACTGTTGAAGACCTCCGCTTCCCCGACTTCGCTATTAGCGTAAAGATATATTATAGGACGCTCTTACACCATCAACGTCTTGCATAGATGATGACGCAAACATCGATCTTATGGATGGCCTTTTCTCTAGTTTTTCTTTAAGTGCTTGAAAGAATGACGAGGCCTTGTTTTTTTTGTCAGCATTTACTCTTGATAAGTGATCCTCCATTTTTGAAGGCTTCATGGCATCGTTACTGAATACTTTTTCACATATGAGACAGACCGGCAAGTGTTGATTTGATAGACATGAAATAAATCCAAACTTCAAGTAGTCCAAACTGTATTGTCTGCATTTCCTTTTTGTGTCTGCCATCATAAAACTCGCAGTAAACTTGCAAATAAAAAAAATGTTTAAGAAACGAATTTAAAAGACAATAATAAAGCTGTTAAATTTGCATACGAGCTTAATTTTCTCACACCTAGGTACTGGATGTTTTTTAGGTATGCTCACGAACTTACTCATTGATAAACTTGTATATAGTCACTGTAATATAGAAAATTTGTATTAGGTACCAATCAGCGTAAATAAACAAAAACAAAGAAAACTGAACATTTATAATTTTAGGTAATAAATTTTCTAAAGTCATTTAAAAAACATACTTAGTAAAATATTAAAACGTTTTTGGTACTTACCCTGTTACTTTTCATAAACAGCAGAAATATATGGTTACGCTATTACTCGTAACGCGCGTAGGTAACTAAGCATCTTGTAAATTCTTTTTCAATCACTTTATTTTAATTTACTTTATTTAGCTATGTAATTCACTTTATTTAACTTTGTAATCTTTTGAAATAAATTAGTAGATAAGTGTATTATCATTCAAGCTCCAACGAATTTCAAAACGCAAATGAACTTTCAACCTAAGTGCAAGCTTGATATACAGTAAAATATCAGGAGCATGTTTGGACTTGAACTTGATCATGATTTCGTTCGTGTTAAATCGAGTACCTATATGCGTCAAATACAGAACAAGTCAAAACGTGCTTGAAGGACTTGTACTTTGACTTGTAATGTATTGTATTTTTTTTGAATAATTGTAATTTGGAATTAATATTTTTAATGACACTAAGTAATTCATATTTTTACTGACCATTTTATTTAATGACTACTTTGACATTGGATTGTATCTAAAAAATATGCTTACTGAATTTTAATTATAACTAATCTTTAATGAATAATGATGAAATGTAATTTCGATGAATATTATCACGGTTTATGCACCGTCCCTCCCTACCAATTTGTACGCCACGATATGCGGCTGAACATGTTAGAACTTTTCTGTATAGCATTATTATCCCGCATGCAATGTATCATGTACACCATATTTAAACAAATAAAAGTTACTTACTTACTTACTTACGCTCGAACACATTATTTTGCACGAACTTGTCCATGCTTATTGACTTGCCAAGTTTTTCATCTTGTACGAAATTGTGCAAGTATCGACTTGTTGAATTTTTTAAAAGTACAACAATGATACTGCCTACTAAAATATTAGTCATTTTTGTAACAAGTTGGTACATGTACCTACCTAACACAAATTATACAGTATCTTGAAAGTTTCAAATAAGAACTTGTGTTAATTAATAGGGGTCGATTTTTTGACTTCGTCAACCCCCAAAAACAGTTTTGGTTTATATTCACCCCTGAGAACCCGACTTTGGGAATTCCTGCTCTATAAAAACGGCGGAAGAGCAAGAGTGACCAGGGGAGCGATTCAAGCAAGCATGCGTCGAAGAAAAGACAAGGCCCGGCCTCATACTGGTGAAATGGTGAAGTTCAAGAGGTGAACATTAACTGTATGGAGTGGCCAGCACGCAGCCCGGACCTCAACCCAATCTAGCATGCATGGGACGAGCTCGAACGATGTGTGAGATACAGAAACCAATCCCCGATCACGCTTTAAGAGCTTAAAGTTGCGCTCGTAGAGGAATGGGAGAATATTCCCCAGCATCGTATAAGAAACTTGGTGTACAGCATGCCAAACCGCATAACCGCAGTACAGATTACTAAATAGTTACTACCAGATACTTCACTCAGTAGAAAATTTTCAATACCTACTGCTATAATAGCCTACTACGTCGCGTCGCCAACCGCTGCATGCTAAAATGTGCCTATGTACGAATGAATTTAACGATTAAAATTGAACAACGTGCGTGGCTTCGCTTGGGAAAACCCGCATTGAATCTGTAGGCTTACTCTTGAAATTAATCCCAATCTCGATCGTATTCCAATCCGATCCGCTCAAGTACATGGAGTGACGGAGGCCTGACCGCAGTGATGACAGCACGTGGGGGTAATACAAGAAAATTTTAAAGTGGTAGAAAAAAAAATGAGTTTCCATTTATTTTTTTTTATAAAATGAGATTGCTTATTTTTTGTTTATCTAATTTTTTATGAATATAATACAAAGCGAAACATACATTTTATTACTTTCAATTAAGGAACATTTAATTGTCTATTAAACATCATTTATTTCATTATAAGCTACCATTCTTAGTTTCCGAGACTTTCAGGTTTCTTTACGTGACCTTAATTCATTGCTCTCGACGAGTGTATTTCGTCAGCCAGTCTCTTTAATTAACGTTGAGCAACATCAAAGCAAAATACTTTTAATGTGAAATAATGGAATGTACCTATGGTTAAAGAAGGCTGATCTTACTAAATTAATTTCATTAAAATAATGTACGAAATCGTATTTTTGGGATGATAATCAAAATTCTAAGTACTTGTAGATATGTAGGTACGAGTCTACATAGTTCCGAAGTGCCTGACTTAGAGAAGGCTGACTGTGAACCGTCTACGAGCGGGGTAATAAGTGATTTCCCTATAATTACCACTGAACTAAAACTAGGGCCGCCTCTCAAACTATCACTACTATTAAAACTAGCGGTAGGTATAATTTGGGTACGGTTTAAAGGCATTGTTTTTGTAAACTACTTCGAGACACGTAAATAATCATAAAAATACAGAAAAGTTACTGCCTGACGGAATGGTCTATCTATCGTTCAAATACCTACGTGCTCACCTATACGTGTTATTTGATGATACTGAAAAACCTTGTCATATACAGAAAACTGTCCCGAACGGTTTTGTTTCGAACAGGGTCCTTTCAGCATGTAAACGCAATGCCCGTTTATGCACAAACCATGGCAGGCCCTCGCCAGGAATATCTGTCACGCCAGTTGCGCGTGTGCTGCGCTTAGGGATGAGAATTGCTTTTTGCGCATAGATAGCGCAGATGTCATTAATATACGTGCATATAATAGGTATGTGCACGATATTAAGGAGACCCTACATCTATTATGAGGTAAGTTTACACAAGAAGTTAATTACTAACATAATAATCTGTAAATAAAATTTAATTTTAACATTTAATTTTGGGATGTACCTGTTTACTTTTCAGTCACAATTTTTTTTTCTTTTTCTCTTTTTTTCTTTTTAAAAACTTTGCCCCCACACTAGGAATTTCTCCTGTATTGTGGGTGCGTTTACAAACATTTAAAGTCACATACACAAACAGCCAGACCCGGAACAACTACTTGTAGGTCATACAAATATTTGTTCCGTGCGGGAATCGAACCCGCGACACGCAGCGCAGCAGTCAATCACTTAACCACTGCGCCAATCGTGCCGTCACACAAATTCAGTTCTTTAGAGTGGAGCGGGCCCTATCAGAGTTGAAAGAGGCTTACGGTTTTGAAACCGGATTAGTAACGCATTGCTATTATTTAAACAAAGACGTATTATTATAATCTGGTGTAATACGAAGCCACGGCGACGCGACGCCACCCTCAGTGTGCGAGTGCTATATACATATATATGTATGACTCACACTTTGCCGGTTCTTAAAGTCCTAACTTTATAAGTAAGGGAATAAAACTTTACCAGACACTTCAAACACTACACACATAATTATAATTATATTAGAACTACTTACATTATACAACGTGTAACGTTAAATGCGCAAAACCTGACACCCCAAGCGATTTTTAATTCAATTGACCTATTTCAGAGAGAAAATAAGTCATTAAAAAATTGTTAAGGTTTCATGTGCTGTTTTAGTTTTACTGGCCATTCTGATCGTTACTTGAGTCTGCGACGACGCTTTATCGAGGGAGGAGTCGTCACCGGGCCGCTGCGCTGCCGCGCTGACATTGGCTTGCTTGACCTGTTAATAAATAGACACCGCAACGCGTTTAATGAAGATTTTTTGAAAAATGTGACCTATATTAAAAAGTGGTTCAATTAATTCTGCTCGTTATTCTGATCAAACTATTTTCAGGTTTTGCGCATTTAACGTTACACGTTGTATAATTAGAATGAAGTGCTACTAAGGCGTCTGTGAATAAAATTTAATTACTTGTTTATATTACACATTGTAGAGCACATCAGCGTCCCGAAACTTCGGGACCGGCTCACAACTTGTACCAACTAGTTAGTGCGATTAGCAAAAGAACGGTTCTACTTGTTATACTCATAAAATATGTCGTGGCTGAATTTCATTAATTTGTTTCCTTGTTGGACTAAATTCAAAGTAGCAGAAAAATTTAAAACATTTCAGATATGAATAATTTTATTAAAATATTTACATATTGTATGAAATTTCAGCGAAGAATGTCTTCATAAGGCTCAAATAAAAAATGTTTTACTGCAGCAAAAATAGACACAAATGTTTCAGATTTTTCTAGCAACTGAAAAATACGATTACACTATGGAAGAACGGTTTGCCAACAAAAAAAGGAGCTACGTTCAATAAAAAATGGAGTACAAAGTAAAAGCATCCAAAACGTATGTTTACAATATGTGCCTTACATGATGTACACAGATAATGTACCTACTATCTACCTAAATATGCAAAGCGAAATAAATAATATAGGAACTTACTTCAAGCACAAGGACGCAAAGTATCTAGACAATGAATTAGTTGACCATAATACCTACCTTTCTCGAAAATAATATTTAAACTTAAACATGCCTGTAGTTAACGAGCAATATAATTACTTGTAATAATACTTAGTAGCGAAAATGCCTGTTATTATCATACCTGTGTTATGATAGGACGAGTAGTAATAAATCCGGCGTGTGATATTCAAGTAGCTGGGTGACGTGAACTCACGGCGCGTCGGCTGCTCGCTAATCGTTTGTTAATTACAGCGCTCGTTATAGCCTCGCTGCAGCGGCCGTAAACAAAAGAGACTTTGAGGTATTCCGAATGCCGACGCAGTGGCATCCCTACGCTGCGTCGGAAGCTATTAATGAAATTGGAATTGTCGCCGGCCCCGGAGCTCCTCGTTCTCCCCAATTGATTTTCATAGACAAGAATTGTCATTCCGCTAGAGAGCCGATTCCTCGGGGTCGGCAATTGTCGTGATATGAAAAGCAGGTGGATCGACCTTTCGTGACTCGAATACTAAACGCCTTGTTATCATCTCATTCTACGCCACCAAAGGTTAAAATATCTCCGTATCCTCTTTTGATATTCTTTTTCAAATCCATTTCATTTTAGATTTTAATTTACTTTAGCATCTCTCGGGAGCTGCGCTGCTGCATAGAGCTTTTGCTTTGTCTTTATTGATTAAGTTTAACGTTTTTATTATTGTGAGAGAAATGTACGAAAGGAAAATACACTTGTATATTTGATTTACATATAACTTTTCATTAGTAACAGTGTTATAAATATGTTATACAGTTTCTTTGTATCCTAATTATGATATTGTAGTGCTTTCTAGAAGTTATATATAATATTTAGTAGAAATCGAAAAGTCTAAAGGGGAATGCGGCAATGAGAAGGCGTAAAACTGGACAGCAGTATTACAAATGGTGTGTCGTCAGTTAATAGCAATAAAACTTGTTATCGGGCAAGTGAATACTGTAATGAATTATTAAAGGGGCATGTTATTGAGTATCGAGAGGCGACACCACACAGCGGACGCGCCGCTCGTCGCTGCAAGTTTCCGACCACATTTACATAACTTGACAATTTCGGCTCGGAGCGACACTGGCGTTGCTCACATAGTCACATACAGTATTCTTCACATGGCTCGTGCCACTTGTGTCACCAAGGGCCGGTTTTTTCATCCGTAGTCAAGTAGGTCCGTAGTAGTTCAACTCAACCAATTGTTAAAAATAGTAACTAATAGTTATATTTTGGCGAAATATGTTTTCATTTCGCCAAAATTTACGAAAGCTAACATTGTTTCAGTTAAACGATTAACGAGAGCGAATTGTCACTAAATGAAATTGTCACTAAGAATTGTTACTAAATGAAAACACATTTCACCAAAATTTAACCATTAGTTACTATTTTTAACAATTGGTTGAGTTAACTACAGATGGAAAACCGGTCCTTAGTGACAATTCGCTCTCGTTAATCGTTTAACTGAAACCATGTTAGCTTTCGTACGGATTGGTTACTAGTTTTGAATGAAATGAAATAAAGTTATTTGCGTATTTTATTGGATCGTTTGAAGAAGTGGTTTCTTCAATCAAGAATTGTAAAGATTATCGTAGTATATGCCCACATGGAACTTTCATGTTACTAAACATTCGTTCTAAAAAATTTAGTATTAATATAAATCATTTACTTACGTCAACATTCATCGATATTTCCCATCCTTGGAAACAAACCAGGCAGCTTTCGGTTAATTGCAACGTTTGAAATGGTAAAGAGTGTAGTTAGGAGTGATTAGAATGTGCCGGGGCACATCGGGCGCCGGCAGTGCGCGGCGCGGGGGCGGGGGGCGGTGACGGGGCTCGTGGGGCCCGTGCGAGCACCACCCATGCATTTCTCAGTTCGCTGACCTGGAATGTATATTTAATTGATTTTGGTATTGCGGTTGGCATGCTAACGAAGCCTGAATTTCAATGAAAAGTTCGATCTTTCGGCTAGAAACAATAGTTGAGCCAAACGTGAGGTTCGCTCGAATTGATCAGTCAATGAGCTCGTCTGATCTGTAAAAATATCCCATAACTTCCCATTGATTTTTTTAAAACAATAAATACAATTAATACCGTATTTATAGGAATTCGTTTGAAGGATTAATTTTATCCTTGTTTATTTAGTGAAAGCTGTAGACGATATTATCAAAGCTTCCTTAAAAAGACTGGGTTATTGTGACGCATACAGCCTATAGAAATATATAGAAAATGGTTTTGATTCAGCAGTGGTTGTTGGAATGTAATATTATATACCAACTTGTATTAACAGAACAAGATACTTCGTAGCACAAGTTGAAGTGCTACGCCGACGCGTAGGTAATCCGAGCCGCGTAGCGCTCGTAGCACACCTCTAAACCGCGTAGACACTTGTAAGACATTTATCAAACTAATCTTATTACAATAATACGCTAATCATTCAATTTTAAAGTTTGTATATTTTTTATTCTGTCTTATAATTTGACGGAACTTTATTATTTTAAAAATATTTTTGTCTTGATATAGCTTAAATAATCTTTCAAACCTTTATCCGACTGGTTATAGTCGTTATGGCAGCTACCGAAAACCCTCTAATGCTGAATATCAGAATTTCACCGGAAGTGACTGCCTATTGAGACAATTACTCGGGGCATAAATATTCCTTAGTTAGGCCGCCTGTCCGGCTTTAGACAAGCTGTGTGTGATGACTGACGCAGGTAGTCGCAGAACCAGGACAGGAGCATGGAATGCGCTTCGGGGAACAGTAGCTTTGTTTAGCGCGCTTAGATTCAATACTCGAATAAGGTCACTTTGTTTAACTTTCATAGGCTATTTGTAAGAGGTAGGTAAAATGAGAAGTATACAACGGTTAGTACCAAACCTGTGAACAGAGCTTCACGATATTGTATAAGGTAAATCTCATTCTGATAATTTATCGCGGATATTTATGTACGATATACCCAAATGATGAAAATCTTCTAAACAAATAAATAAAATTGAAGTGTCTTTTTGTAATGTCAAAATAACAGGTTTTTACCAATAAATGCAATGGAAGTATTTATACGGTCTACCTACTTATAACAAAACAAAATACAATTTTTTAACACTTTGTTATCTTTCCTAAATGGCTGGGCCAATTTTGACGGGACTTTCATCGAAAGATAGCTGTCGTTATAAGGAGTAACTTAGGCTTTACTATTTTAGAAAAAGAATTAGGGTTCCGCGCATAAAAATAACAGCTATGAAATCCAATACGTACGTGAACGAAGTCGCGGGCACATCTAGTCTAAAATATAATTTTCACCCGAACAAGGAGATCGAACACCCGAATCAAGCAATAGAAAAGAAAAAAGTTATCTCAGTGGAGCCTCTTATCCTTGATATTCATTAGCGTAATGTCGGCCAAGGGTAAAAAGCTAAGGGGGTTGCCTTCGAGCAGAATAAGGGCGCGGGACGTGTCGGGCGATGTGACGAATAATAAAATTGACAAACAAGATCACAACTCGAGAGAAGACGTTGAACGTTGAATGACGTCACTCCTGATAAGAAGGTCGAGGATTTTCGTGGAATTCATTAGTGTTTTAAGATTAGGTAACGATAAACAATTACTTTGTAAACTACCTAGACCCTAAACGAGTGCGTTAGGTTTATGTTTTCTACAAGAAATATCCTCACAAAATATTTTTCCCGGTACGCGGTACCAGCGTGCTATTAAGAGGCACTCCTATACTTTTTGCGATAGGTAGGTCGATACTCAATATTTCATAAAATGTAAAGAGAGTCACGGCCACCGGGTAGGTATTAATGGACGCTTAAATGGAGGTGAAACTTTAGCCAAGTCCCGTTACCGCGGCAATTTGTCAAACAAAAAATATGAGTGAACTTTCAGGCCAGAAGCGTTGTCTGACATGACTTATATAAATAACCTGTGCCCAGCGACCGACCGACGGTTAGTTTTAGCTTTATTTTATGGGACTTTTTTATTCGACAGAACTTAGTGTTGCCCAAGTCAGGGGTCTCGATGACCCTTGTGAGTAAATTGTTATACGGACATATGAAGTAAGTGGATGTAACAGGTTGAAACAAGAACCTATTAGTTTTTATCTAGTGGAAACGTTGCGCTCAAAGTGCGATATTTCTGGCAGAGTGGATAATTAATACACTAAAAAAAATTGCTTGATATATTTTAGTTCAGAGTTTACAATTTCTTGAACCTCATTTATTTTGTAATGAAACTCTACTTTTGAATCTTATGCTTATCCTGAGCAGTGGTGACTCAGTGGTGACGGCCGTGAATTACGAGTTGTGTGTCGTAGGATCGAACCCAAGCAGGTGTTTTACTTTGTGTAAATTATTTCATCACCACTGCTCTCAAAACGGTGAAGGTTCGTGAGGAAACCGGTATATCCTAGAACCAAAAAACTCGAAGATATGTGACATCTACCAACCCGCACTGGGTCCACGTGATGGAATATAGCCTGGCCTCTGAGGCCCGTGTCCCAGCAGTGGGAATGTTATCGGCTGATTATGATGACTTATCCTCATTTTTGAAGTTTTAAATTACGTACCCACAATTGTTTTCAAAACAGTACAAAATAATTTATTTTGAAATGTAAAGATATTGTGAATGTCCGTTGTTAATATGACCGAAAAGGATAGCAATATATCGCGGCTGCCGCCTGTTACATTGAGTGGAGTACTCTGATATTCTGGTAATTAACGTCTCGCCATGATCCAGTTTTAAATTCGTAAATCATGCGATTTTATTATTGGAAATGTTTTTCGATAAAAACGCTCTTGTAAATTCTTCAGAGTATTATTTTATATAGAGTTACGTACAACATAGAATAATAACACTGAATAATTTATACTTCATAGAGATTATACAATTATTTTACACTTCGTAGAAACCTCTTTGAAACGTGCACAAATAAAGTTCTGTTAAGTTTTGAGCTCGGAGAGGTTATTAAGCTGATCATGATGATCAATCGCTGGAGTAACAAACAGTAAACACGCCTGAAACTTTCTCCCAATCTGCATACTATTCATAAATATGTAGACGAACTTTATAACGTTCTTGTATAACAATGTAAATGATAGGTAAACTTAAGCGTACGTTCACGTGAATCATTGATACGGTGAAGACGCCGTGCGCTGTAATCAAAGCATGAAACAGCCACTCGGGGAGAGCTTCCAAACTAGTATCTATCGCACAAACATTTAACGAATTACCCGAGGATTACTAACTTATTTCATTAAGAACTTTGCGCAGGCGAAATGTTATTTTGGATAAATCCCTCAAGTGTTATCTAGATGATTGCAGCCGGAATCTCGCTGTTTCAACCACGCCGCGACATTGTTTTTGTTGACTGTACGTGGCTATCTAAACGGCTTTCTCTATGTAGCTTAATACATGGGTGCGGTGCTATTGTGGTGGTAGGATAGTTTTACAAATGGTTTTTGTTTATGATAATCTCATAATATACCTCACTCTCAATTAAAAGTAGGCCTTAAAAATCTTCACAGTCACCACGCTTATACAGGCCGCTTGTTTATTTTAAACTTTCTAGTTAATCTCCGCATACGCTATGGGTGTCGATATCTAAAACTAAATTTGATGATATTTTTGTTTGGGATTGTCGACCGCAATATTTATCGTAGTCACTTGAAATATCAGTTTAAAAAATCTGTTCACCACTGGGAGCTCTGGCTTTTTATTTGCTAGTGTTTAGATATGCGATGAGTATCGCCCATCGCGTCTCCGGAGTTTAGCTAGCCAATCTAAAATAACCCTGTATAACAGTGTGCCTAAATAACCAAACTGGTGGCACAACAAAACTGTTCACTGTTTTGACAACAGCCCCTCGGCAGGTGCCGCACCTGACAAAAAGCACACGATAAAAACTCCCAATTATTGGCTCCACATCCACATCCTTTCATAATAACCCTTCCTATCGATAACAGGCATGTCTCTTGTTCCTTGTAGTGCGTAGCATGTAGGCAAAGCAAATATCATTCAAGCAATTTGCATAATAAAACAACTGCCGCGCGATTATAAGATTCAAGGATTATTTCAAAAGCAAGGATTAAACGTCTTCTCTATTGGAGATCCTTTTATGAGAAACCTGATTAAAATTTGTGAACTAACTGCGTTTCTTCAAATGGCATTTGATGCTTAGTCTAGTGAATAGTTTCGTGGCAAAATCCAACCAGAGAAGTTCAAAGTCTTCATTATTGTTTTGTTTTAAACTAAGATCACTCGTTTATTTTCCTCCGCTGCATTTTAGTGTGACGTGGATTATGCGATTACTTCTTGGCAAAAATGGGATGGAAAATAGTGCCTTGTCCAAAGAATATTTTTACTCATCGTAGAGTTCATTATATCCAAAGACCACGTTTTAATATAGTTTGGCAGGGACATCGAAGCGCAACCTGTTACGACGGATTCAGTACATGATTTTAAACCCACCTGTGCTAAAAGTTTGCGACGGTTATTAAAAAAAAATGCGTTAATTATCGAGTCCATTATAGTTAAATCTAATGAAAGAGATTATATTAGGAAGTGGCGCCATTGAAACCATAAGTTAACGTGCATTCGGGCTGTAAGTTTACCTCCAGCAGGTCACCAAATAAATACGTTCAGCTCAGGCATTAGGGCCGTCTTCGTCGGTAATAATTCTTCCGCATATCAGCCCTTGCTCTACGATGTCCCTTTGTCCCTTGTCTTTGATAGAAAGCCTCTTCGATTGATGACATCTATTTGCGCCGAGTTCGAGTTCGTTGAATGACTTTCAAGTTTTCTTTCAGCGTTTGAGTTGTTCGAAAAATATATCATTGGGATAATATTGGTTCATGAATCATGTGCCTCCATGAGAGATTAAGATTAGGTAAATATGATGTTGTGTTTAAAGTCAAAATGTTTTGAAGAAAACTAAATTGCAGAGTTATGACAGTTTGGTGGCATGTAAGACACAATCTACAGAGCTGCAATAAAAGGACTAAATAATTTTCATGCACATTTGGCTAGGACTTTACCTTGCCAAATGTGCATGCAAATGATTTAGTCCTTTTATTGCAGCTCTGTAGATTGTTGCGGTCATCATATTTTATTAAGTGAAATAAAAAGTAAACAAGTCACGCAAAATTAAAAAAGGAACTTGTGGGGTCGGAGGAGCTCCATCAGGAACGAAGTTCAAAATGAAAATCCAAGATGGCGGCTGCGCGAATTTCAAAATGACGAAAAATTCCAAAATTTTTGCAGCCGCCGCCGTCTTGGATTTTCATTTTGATCAAACTATCGACTGCAGCACCCTTGAAAACCATGAAAACGACCCCCGTGATGAAAATGTTCACAATGCTTTACTTGTGCTTTAAAACCTTGCTTCTGGTCACATGATTCTAGGTTAACGGGAATTGATTTGATTGGGAGTATCAAAATATGTCGCATAAATGACCGTATTTTTTAACGCTGACTTAGAACCCTAAAAAGTAGACAATCAATGTCGCCGAACTCAATATTTCATTAAAATCAACTTCACAAAGAGAAACCGTAAAATAGCATTTGAATTTAAGTCGCATTAAAAGTTTGCGTGAGCTGAGTTCGTAGCACAATGGGGCCGTTGGAAAAATTCTAATTACTTTACCGAGTTGGAATTTACAAAAGTTACGCTCATTGGTCGGCCGTCTGGCTTGATGCACAAACATTTTTAACATTGAAACATCATTAATGGATGAACGCACTATACCCAAATTAACCACCGAAATATGCACTCACATACCGAAATGCGTGCTCTTAAAATTCATACTGTCTGTGTTGTTAGGCTTGCGAGTCAGTCATTATTATTATTTTTTCGAAAATCTTATTTGCTTTCATTATAGCTCTGCATGAAAATGCTCTAGCAAAAGATATTCAACCCCATTTTTATTTTGCGAATATTTTTCAGTTGCAATGAAATTTAATGACAAATGAATATCCCTTTTACATTTATAGTCAGCGTTATCGTTCTTGCAATACGGAAAATGGAGTACGGTATCGTCTTTTATCTGGCGCATACACTGATGGCGCTATCATATAACACTTTACGCGATCCCGGATCGATGCAATGTAACAAATAATGAAGTGGAGTGAACTCCAGTAAACGCCCACGGCTCAGAAGTGTTGGCAATTTAGAACAGCCGGCGCCGCTTGTTGCCGTCGTTTTTCTTGCCTCTTTGTTCAATAAATGTACGCCTGGAATGCCTTTCTCACGATGTTAGGTTCATATTACAATCATAATTACGTAATAATGCTTAAACCATGTATTTACACTCGCATCGAGATGCGTGGCTTCAGCGTGCTATCTTTTAATACATTGTACCCGTGACATAAATGTCTTTCTATATTTTAAAATGGCCTTTTATTTTATTAAAGTCTTTTGTCTTCATTACCACTTAGAAGTTTAAACAGAATCAGGACATTGTGTCTCAACGAATTAATGTAAGTATCCATTAAAGGAAGACAAAGTTTGATCATGGGTTCCTGATTATTTAATAGAATTGAGTTTCTAGAATTGATTGTATTTAGCTTCGGTTCAAGTTTTCTGGTATTAATTACGGTGGCATCGTTTTGCTAGTGTATTGCTTACTTAAAATTTAGTTTCAGTGTTACTAACATTTATAATGTAGGTATGCAACCCACCGTTAAGGAAATATATGTCGGCGCGAGCGTGGGCGTAGCGATAATAGGGCCATCATCATAGTTTCTTGGTACGGGTTCCATGAGGAAGGTGGGTTACTCGGGCAAACCAGTAAAACGTAGTTTGAAGCATAAATCACAGTCACGTTTATTCGGTAATTAACAATCACTTACTACGAGTAACTTACACCACTAACACTATGAGTAGTAAGAACCAAAGGTTTGTACGGTGAACATGACAGTTCCGATGGTATGCTCTCAACCGTCCGGCGTGCGCTCCGCAAGTCGAATGCCGGCCGCTCTCCAATCGGCTCTGTCCACGTGTAGAAAATGGCGCGAAGTTATAGCGCCACCTCACGGCGTTCACTGTACTAACCGATCAACCAATGAGAATTAAGTTCCGGTTTGACCAATATTATGAAATCAACCGGAAGTAGTATTTTGATTATTTTGTCGACTTGATATCGCTTGCGACGACATATATAAAAATAAAAAAAAACTTTAATACTCTTGCTCTGAGAACCAAATTACTTTAATTACAATTATTACGTAACCGCATAATAAAGTCACCTCTAATCAAGATGCCATAGCGTTTATCAGAGTGTGGTGTAAGCCCTACATCCATGGGTTTTATTATCATTATAGCCCTCGGCAAGTAAAGGGCTTGCTTCTGTTTAGTCAACTATGCACACAATATGCAATATCACTGTTCATATGACTAGATCATAATCTGTATCTATGTAAGCGAAACAAAATAACTTTCAGGAATTGCGCTACATTTTTCGGCAGTGACCGGAAAATATTACGTTTCGGCTAAACAATAGTAAAAAAAATATATAATAATACCGGAAAAAATTCCAAAAGGAAAATACCTATAAACTTTAATTCATCATAATCTGCCTAGTCTTTTCCCAACTATGTCGGGGTCGGCTTCCAGTCTAACCGATAAAGATAAATTAAAAGATAGACCCTGTATTTATTTTACTTTTACTAAACAAAAACCTATCTAGAAACAAGTAGTTTTTCAGCCGAAAATGCAAATCAGGCCGAATTTTGGTTTCGTTTTCGGCCTAACATAATCTGTTATGGGTTGGACTATACATTTATGCTGTGTCATTTTTCGAGCGAAATATATGTTAAGTACTAATAATTATTCACCCCCTCCAACAGTCTGTCAGATAACAAATGGCACGGTACGTAGTAGGTAACCCTCTAACGAGCCAGTCAGTAACCTACAGGTTCTACTGACGGTCAGCAGCCTTAGTCGTACATTTTGGAGTCGAATAAATAAATGTCTTTTTAAGAGCCGTTCTCGAGCTTTATCGATTCAACTTCATTACTCAGGCAAATAAAAAGGGTTGGAACAATTAATGAATTGTCATAATATTTAACGTGGCGTGCTTTTGTTACATAATTCATTATTTTGTGTATTTAAACGACGTGTTGTTCAATTGCATAGGTTTTGGATTGTATCGGAATGGTAACGAACACAGCAACATGGAGATAGAACGCAGGTAGTAACGGACTGAAAGCAAGCTGTACGAGTTCGTTTAACAAAGCCGTTCCGTGCCCCATGCGAATTAAAATCCCAACAATACCTTCGGGCAGGTGTTTTACGTGTGTTGTGTTTTATACCTATTATCCCGTAACATCCGTCCGGAGCTACTTTCAGACCGTTTCATCTTACGCCCAAACGGGTCAGCGTAATTTATTACCTATTGTGCGGATATTTCATTTATCACGGTGAATTCAATTTACAGAACAATTAATCATTCCACAATACTTACTTGCCGACAGCGGACTGGTAGCCCGCCGCTGCCGCCGGAGACGGAGCCACTGCGATAAAAAAAAACTTTTCGTGCTCAAAATACAATAAAAATATCTTTTTCACATGTCCTTTACACATTTATACGTAACAGTACGTATTTACCGACGCATATTCGTCGTTCGTATCGTGAGTTTCGTTTGGACTTTTCGTCGCCCAGCTTGAGGGGAACCACGGAGAAAATAATCTTAAAAGGTTGTGACTCAGCGTAATTAAAGAGCGGTTTGAATTATCCATTAATGAGCCAGTGAGGATACTTGATTAAAGTGAGATCAAGGCTGTTATAATAAATTGTATTACTCACGAAAATCCCTTAAAAAGGTGAGCGAGAAAATCAAAGGCCTCGAAAAATTATTCTCAAAAAAGAAATTAAGTTTGAGGGCAAGTTTTAAGAGAATTAAAATCGAAATACTTGAACCGCATATAATTATTATAATCTGGAGTATGGTTACGTTAGAACCGTAGAAATCCCTTGCTTTATATTCGGCGCGTATTATTAGTGAATAGAGTATGTTCTTGCATGTGTTATTTCAGTATACGTGTTCATTTTAAGCCGGTCGTTAGCATTCAGTTCGCTGCTGTGGAATTGAATTAGTCGTCGCCATCTACCCGTAACCTTACGTACGCGCCGAGCCGACGCTCCACGTTTGACATGACATGTCTGCCGTGATTGCGATCCCGCACCAATTAGAACATGCGCCTTTTTAGCATGTAAACGTCTAAACTTTTCATGCTTTTCACCGAAAAACATACATAATTCAATAGCATACGTAAATATGATAATATATGATAATTAGGTCAGTAGGTCTTTCCTACCCACGGTTTTTGATTGATTAATTTACGGCTTGTTTTCCCTCGTCCGCGTTTTATGGGAAAATTCGTTGTTATTTTAAACAACGCTTTTTAAATAGATTTGTAAAACTTTTCTCGTTAATAATATTGGGATGCCAGTTAATAATAAGATAATATTCTTCTTAGGACTAATAAGATAGATTAGCGCTGGGAATGAAGCATTATTAAATTAGCTAATTGAATCACGGCTAATCGGTTCATCTGGTTTCCATAACTACGTTGCAGTAGTATTACACAAACGGGAGCACTTATTATTATTATAATTAATTAAACTTAGTAAAATAAGTACAGTTCCTCCGCAATGGCAGTTTGTCCTGTATACTAGCCGCGTGGACGTGGCGTAGCAGACGCTTAGACGTTGTTTAGCGTAGCCGCGTAGACGTGGCGTAGCAGACGCTTAGACGTTGTTTAGCGTAGCCGCGTAGACGCTGAATGCCTACGCTCAAACAACGCTCAATACGATGGCACTCTAGGAGGCAATTGACTACAACATGAAGAAAAAACACTGGACTAATTGATAAGGAAGCATATTAACCCCATCATGTAAAGTTTGAAGACCACATATGTCGTATCTCTAGTCTTGCAATCTCTTCGTCTTAATTTACTTGTGTAAGGATCGTTGAACACGTGATTCGTTTTATTAGATTGGAAACTTCAGCAACTCTATCAAGCCAGTGGTTAGGGCTAGAACGAATGATGCCTCGTCTGAAATCCGTCGGTGTTATGAGCGCCGAGAATTTTGTACAATGCAGAGGCGTATTCCAATAACAGTAAGAGGAATACAGGCCTTTGTTTTAAATAAAAATAAACGAAACAAATGCCGAGCACATTTATGCGAAAAACGTATATTTGGTGAGCAGATATACGTTTATTTCGTTTCACAAAGCTATTGAAATACAAACGGCGTCAGTAAGGAGTGGCTGCCTTCGTCAACCAGAAGTGTCGTTAAGTGCTGGGGCCGCGCCGCCTCTGACAATTACCGCTACGAGCCTGTAATGACCCAGAGAGACCCTTATTAAAACTTGCTTCACCCCACTTCCACTAAGTAAAGTTTAAAGTAACGATGCATATTAATTGAAATATCGATATACCGTAGTTTGTGGACACTTCCCATCAACCGGCCTCTGTGATGGATGACCTGATGTAGCAAATAAATAGATATTTTATGCGACCACATTATTCTCCCATACCTACAAGAATATTCGGATGCAAACGGTATTATTGAAAGGAAATTAAATAGTTTGACATTTGAAAACTACCGCTTTAACTGAAAAGAAACGTGTCTTGAAAATCAGAAAGAGCTTACGAGCACATTGGGTGTAGGAACGAATTAATGTACGTGCCGAGCTTAAATGTCAATAAAAAAGATTCATTTAATACAACGTATGAATACAAACATTGTTTTATTACGTGTGCTATAAAATAAAAACTTCTTAAGCATATAAATTGGGGGCGTGACATAAACAGAGCGGATGGGTGATGCAGCCCGATTTTATAGGTGTCATCGAATTGTGTGATCGTAAGCGCCGTGTTTTATTGCATCCACTGCTTATTATTATCCAGTTTTACTGCCGCGTGGATCCGATATAACTTCGGCCAATATGGCCAGGATAAACTTTGATCGAGCTCAGTGGCCGCAAACGTTTCGCTTGGAATCAATAGAGAACAATACTACAACTATGAAAAACGTGTGTAAGGACTTACATTTAGTATTAGGGGTAGCGATTGTAACAGTCTTGTTACTCGGAATTTGGGATTGAACGCATATTGGTATAAGTATAGGATTACGATGAGCTTCGTTCGTAGCGGGGTTACTATATTGGAACCTAGTAAAGATTGGTCGGTAGTGGGGACCTACATAAAACTAGTAGTTGAGAGTTGATCATAGATTAAATAAGTAATCGTCATTGCAATGGTCATTGGTATTTTATGCGCACGTTTCTGAAGTAACTAAGGATGCGGTGTGTTTAATTCTTATTAGTGTGTGCGGCCGTTACCACTGGACCACCACTGTTTTTTCTATAACATGTTGACCTGGAATTCTATGAACGCTACATGAAATGATTGTTATTGATATCAGCTACATACGCCTGCTACTTTTCGTGAAGAAAAACATCATGGAGCTGCACTACAGCAGCCGTGTGCTGAGCTATGCTCGTGTACTTAGCTTTGTATTCACCACAATAAGTATGAAACAAATGCTAGCAAACTAATTACCTGTGGTAAATCTCTCTGCAAAGTGGAAAGGTCCCGAAGGTAAAAGAGCCAGAGGCAGACCCAAAGATCGTTGGACGGATTATATACAAAAAGTAACCGTTAAAAACTGGACCGAGGGAGCAGAAAACAGAGACAAATGAGGAGTTGTTGTTGGAGGAGGCAGTGGCCATGTCTTATACAGTAACTTACCATTTATTTGATACTAGCTGATCAGGCGAACTTCGTACTACCTCAGAATCTATAAATGTTGTATATATGAGAAAATTAATTTTCTTTATTATTTTTGCCATGTTTCAATAGTGATTCTGCTATTCTGGGCGGAGACAAATCCAACAAATAAAAGATCATAAAAATCGGCCCTTCAGATATAAATGGTGTAACTAACCCGACTTTGTTTTATTTACAACGTGTAACGTTAAATGCGCAAAATCTGAAAATAGTTTGATCAGAATAACAAGCAGAATTAATTGAACCACTTTTTAATATAGCTCACATTTTTCAAAAAATCTTCATTAGAAAGTTGCCGTGTCTATTTATTAATAGGTCAAGCCACCCAATGTCAGCGCGGCGCAGCGGCCCGGTGACGACTCCTCCCTCGGTAAAGCGTCGACGCAGACGCAAGAAACGATCAGAATGGCCAGTAAAACTAAAACAGCATATAAAACCTTTACAATTTTTTTAATGACTTATTTTCTTTCTGAAATAGGTCAATTGAATTAAAAATCAGTTGGGGTGTCTCAGGTTTTGCGCATTTAACGTTACACGTTGTATATAAGATTTGCTCCTGTTAAAAATTAAGTTTTAGAAATTTATTGGGTTTGGCAGGGCTTTATTATTATAAATCTCATCTTGCATAGTCGGTCAACTTAGACGTTCAACTTTATGCAACTCAAGTTTCCTTTCTACCAAATCAACAACATCTGTTCAGTAGTTAACTCGTAAAAAAGTTGCGAACATACTTATTTGCATTATAACTTGTCCCATGACTAAAAGTTAATGAAACAGTAAGTTAACTCGCACTTAATTAGAGGGCAAGTAATTAGGTGTATCTGCGCAGAGTGGGTACGCGAGTGCGACCCGTATTTTGCATTATTATGCGAGATTACCTAAAAGCTGCACTCCGCTTCAGTGCGAATCCGTGTGAAACAAAACGTTACGTCCGAAAGTTATCGTAACGGCAGATAGTTACCGCTACCGATTAACTGTACCTGTGATAATTTTACGTCGTTCCAACTGGGGAAAAAATGTACTTTTCACTTATGATTTGGGTGGTTCTTGTTGTGTAAGTATATTTATTATCAATTTAGCACATAGACATCTGAACCTGTATCTCCTTTGTTCATCGAGACCTATTTCAGTGTGCTACATTGTATTGTAGGTGTAAGTAGGTGTACTGTTAATAATTAGCTCAACTTCCTGATATTTTTATTTTTTGCAATATTAGTCAAGAATGTATTTAAACTTTACCAGATAACAATAAGAGGATGCTAAGTAAAACTGATGAATTTTCAAAAGATAAATAGAATATCAAAAAGTGGAAAAAATAGGCAGCGGTGACGGTACTACTTTGCTAATGGGTGCGACGCTTCATAAAGGCTAATGCGTCGAGCTGGATATTAGGCTTTAGACTACTAAGAGATTTCAAATTTCCAGGACAAAAATTATTCTCTGTCTAACGCTGGTGGCTGCTTTTAGTCTATCTAGCTGAAATGGCTTTATGTTGAAGTTTTTATTAAGTTATCTTCTCGCAAAAATGTAGTTTCTTACACTCGGGGAGATGCATCAATGTTAGCTATTCCACATAATTAAAAAAAAAAATAAGTAAGTAGTAGAAGCTCGAGGAATCTCAAGGCCTTCAGAGATCCTGAAATCATACGTACCTACCTGATATCAGTCATGGTATTTCATTCAAGCACATTAAGTAATAATGCACTCCACCCACTGCCCCTTAAGTTTGGCAATTCTTTGGCTATGTGGGTTACCTTGGTTATCCTGCGGATCTCTTGATTTCTAATTCAACCACGTTGGGAAACTCCAAGCACAGCCTTCTTTATTATTACACCATACATATGACAGATGGGCGGTCTTATCGCTAAAAGCTATCTTTTAGAGACAGCAAGAGATAGCATTTTGAATGACGTTAAGTGTGTCTGTGTGTTGTGTTAAGTGTGTGTATCAGATTGAGGGCACCAACCAGGCGTTATAAATATTTATTGACATTCAGAAACTCTAATTATAGTCAGTAAAAATGCTCCGGTCGGTATTTTTTTACATAAGGACTAGGGGTAGGTATTCATTATACATAATGAATATTCTAATGCCCCGAATACATTAATTAATGAACTCCTTGAATGGAAGTGTTCGTTGTAATGTATGGTAACTTTATATAGTGTATGGTTTGTCAATGCGGCGGCCTGTCACTGTGGTTTCTTTCATCATGGCCGTTCCCAAATAAACCGCATAACTTGCTACACGTGTTTTGCTCACACATCTCAGTGGCGACGAGGATAAAAATTAGTAGCTTGCTAAATATAAATTGAATCCAAAATGTCAATCGGAAAACTAACCGAGTTTAATATAAGATCGGGCAACTTAACAAGTCCGGACAAACCGTGTGCAAAAACTTATGCGGAGGTGGTGAAAACTATGACGAATCACTTACAACCAAAGCCGTCGTTTATGGCAAAGAGGTACTGTTTCCGAAAACGAAGACAGAATGCGGGTGAATCCATTTTACAATATACATATATCAGAACTAAAGAAAATGTTCAAATTTTGTGAATTTACGTCCGTATTAGACGAGAATTTACGTGATCAGTTAGTATGCGGGTTGCGAAGCGAGTCGATCAGGCAACGATTGTTTACTGAAGAAAATCTGCAATATGCAAATGCTGTAAAAATTTCATGCGCTATGGAAGCGGTGGAGAGGGATGCAGCGGCAGTGGAACTTATAATAATAGCGAATCGGGCGGTAGCGGTGACACCGCGGCCGGAGCGCTGCATGCGGTGGCGTATAATATATAATATACAACATTGTTTTTAGTATATCGCAAACCTCGCCCCCTGCCTGACCCATGAATCGAGGTATCAATACTAATGTGAGCATTAATACATCGACCCATGTACAGACAGTCAAGTCTACTGGCTAGCATTCTTAAAACACTGTTGCTCAGCATTGACGCGCACCGCTCACGCAGAGTAGCGTAGAAGCAATCGATGCGTGCCTCCGCAAACATACGTGAAGCACTACAGTGGCGCGGCAGCCGCAACATCGTTCTAAGCGCATTGTTGTACTGCACCCGTAGGGCACTGTACGCTTTTTGAGTATAGACCGCCCACAGGCTGCAGGTGTAAAAGGATGTACAGAAGGCTCTAAAGAGAGCGATTATTACCTCATTTGTACATCGGGCAAACCTGCGAGCAATCATGTTTGCTCTCACGGACAATGCCCTACGTTCACGTTCAATATCCATGTCGTCCTTAAGGTTTTCGGTCATTAGATGACCCAGGTATCTGAACTGACGTACCCTAACCAACTCAACTCCATTCAGCTTTATAGGGGGCACGCTAGAGGGACACCACCACCACCAGGGGTTTAAACATAGAAAATATATTGTATGATTTCTACAGGACCTGCCTAATTCTGAGTGACAATGGCGCCGATTCACTTGTTCACAAACTAAACTAAATTTAAGTTCAGTGCATCTTTTTTTTTCTATTTCATTAAGCAAAGGACAGAAGATAAATATTAGTTTAGTCCTGTCAATTGACAAATTAAGATACTCCATAGATTAGGTTTAGACGTGATTAAAAATTTGGCTACTAAAAATACGTCAATTTACGTCAGGCACCATTGAGATGGGATATTTCTATGTCTATGTCAGGCACTGACTAATTTGACACGACTAAACAAATATTTATCTCCTTTCTTTTTCTTAATGAAATAGAAAGAGAAATATGCACTAAACTTAAATTTAGTTTAGTTTGTAAACAAGGGAATCGGCGCCAATGATATTAATTGTTTATTGACCTTAAAATTGTACAAAAATACGTAAGATCCGAGTTCTCTAAGGCCATTTGTCATGCTTACAATGTTATTTCAAACGTTGCCATTTTCCTAATAACGCGTAGAACTGTGTGATCGTGTGTGGGTAGGCAAACGACTATACTCTTATAATTTGCCAGCGGGTACTTCGTCTATCTTTTCATCCAGCCGTCGTCCACTGACCAAGGCTATTGTTTAGTGATTAATTGCTGGGAAAATTGAATCACCGTGATAAATGAAATATCAACACAATATGTAACAAATCGCTATAGTCCCGTCCTTCGATCAACGGCCAGCCGCGATTGTTTGATTACGAACGAGTGAACGACACAAAAAGGAGCAAATTAACGAGCGGACCGGCTCTTTGCGGTTTTTGTACACATGCTAAATCACAAAAAGTCCATGCGTAGTTTACTTACAGCTAACACGGGCGATTTATTAATTCTTACATTTATTTGTCTACATTTTGTTTAATAGAAATTCAAAGTAAGGAAGATTAATTTTACAAGTATAATGACTTTATTTACCAGATTTTTATTTATATTTTTACTAGCTGTTACCCATGACTTCGTCTGCGATCCAGGATGAAAAGAAGGCCTATGTTCTTCACCAGGCCATGGTCTAGTAATGTGACAAATTTTATCCAAATCTGTTCAGCCGTTTTAGCGTGAAAGCGTAACAAACAGACTCACTTTCGCATTTATAATATTAAGTTAGTAAAGATCGCGGTATTTGTGTCGTATTTTTAACAAAAGCCGATGCGCAACATCTTGCTCCAATATAAAGGTTAACAGATTGAGTTTGTAGTCATCCAAATACGAAACATTCTCGTCGACAGAACGATCAATCAATTTGATTTGCTTTCACTTTTCTTACAACAACATGGTAGCACCCACACAAAGTCAGATCATAAGCAGAACATGAAATAATATACATTGGAAGTGGTATAAAGGAATACAAATTGATCGTGTAAGGAAGTTGCCTAGGGTCGCTCAGTCTGGTTTGTTAGATTCCTAAATTACTTAATAGGTACAAGATTGTTATTTATGCATTAGCTAAACGTATAATTATGTATTTTAGTCGTGGCCCAGAAGTAACGGCCACGACTTACGTGTAGGTCGTGGGTTCAAACCCTAGCCACTTTTCTTTGTGTAAATTATTTGTTTATTCATCACTACTGCTCTCAAAATGGTGAGGGAAACCATCATGAAGAAACCGGCATGTGCTAGCAGAAACAATATCGAATATACCTATGTGACATTTGCCAATCCGCACCGCGCCCGCGGGTTGTGACCCACTCCCTCTCACAGAGTGGAAGCCTGTGTCCCAGCAGTGGGAACATTATAGACCGATTATACAAATTTATGTATTTTTTATGTTCATAAAAATCTATCCTTTCTTGGGTGCGTTATTTCTTATGCAAAAACTGAAAGACTCTACGAATGCAGGTACTAAATACGATAAAGTATCCTAGTTATAGTATAAATGCCAGGATTTGCATTGGCTGTAATAACGGCTTGTCTGGTTAGCATTTCAAAACAACAAGCCACTACGATGTGATTGAATGCCGTATTCTGAACTAAACCAGTAAAAAAAACCCAGTTATTTCCGGAAAAGCCCTTTAACCTCGACCGACACACAAGATAAACCCAATAAAAAGTTAAAGCCCGATTAAGATATCTTTTTTATTATTTTGGGTTCAGAATCACACACATACAATCATCTAGTTAAAACTTGCTTGGTTTCAAATACGCAACCCGAATAAAATGATTTTTGCAGCAATAAGTTGTATTGCAATGTTTGTTGAACACAGAAAGTGTATTTCAACCTGCCCTGATAAGCAACTTCGTAGTTTTTCTTCATTCCCAGATGAGTTCAGAAATTATTGTATATTTCGGTATTATTTCCACGTAGAAACTTTTTAGCGAGGTATTATTACAAGGAGGGTCGTTGTACGCCGAGAGTCGTATTTTAATAATGAATGGGTCGTGCATTAAAGCCGTGACATTTAAGTTGGTTGGTAGCGGGTCGCCCCGGCCGCCTGCCCCGGCCGCCTGCCCGTCGCGCGCCGCTCTCGACCCCCGGACACCTTGATTATAACATAATTGAGTGCTTCCGGTGAGCCAAGGAGCCTCCGTTACATTTGTACAAAAAATTGAAACATTGTCTTCTATCGTGTCCAACTTGAACGCGCGCTCGCCAAGGTAGTCTAGAGTAAATGGAACTGTAGCTCTACTTGAAATATGATGAGATGCTATTCCAAATCGCTGTGTTGTGAACTGTATATAAACTCCAGACAGCAAAACGATTCTAGGTACCTCTAAATCGATTCGATATTTGAAGATTTTTAAGTATATACGTTTTGCAAGACTGACAGATTTATTATTTCATAAATAGCATAACTGGAAATTTCAATGCCAGTTTTATCAAAAAGAAACATTGATTGAATCGTTATTTTCATTCTCTAAATGGTTTCTTTATGTAGAAATGAAAACCTGATCATAATGGTTTTAGATGCTTTCAAAAAGAACATCAGTATGTCACAGTAAAAAATCTGTAGGAGTTTTTAAATTATTCCAGGATGATAGTTTATTCGCAGAAACTTTTCCGCTTTTTATATTTTTGCGTGGAAATGAAAAAGTTTAGCGAGTAGCGGCATCGCACCGCCCCGAGCCTCGAGCCACATCCGTTCTCAAATTCTTTGACTCAGACTGGATCATATTTTTGGCTGGCTAAATTTGCGGCAATGAATCTTTTCAAAGTTTTGATTGTACACATTCGTTACCTCCTACCATTCGTCAACGCTAAAGAGTTCCAATCCATATAACTTTGCGGTCCTAAGATTTAAGCTCCCAAGTACTTGGAAATTGAAATTTGTTACGGAATTAATGTGTCTTACAAGTTTAAAAATATGGGTGTGGAATGAGTTTCAGGCGTATTCATATAATATTAATAGGACCTTTGTTGATATGTCGATGAGAGATTCGCGTAAAACATTTCTTAACAGAATTATTCATAAATTGTTGTTGAAGATTTATACACTATACTTTGTCGGCACGTAATATACCGGCACGGGGGTTTCAAAACAGAAATCTAAAACGTAAACGTAAATGTATTGGAATAAAAGGTAATAAAACATTAGTTACAATATACTGTGAAACTTTTATTATTTTTACAATAGAGCTTACAAGTTTGCTAACGTAAATACGTTGAGATTAAGCAGAACCTCTCAAGTAAATATCTCAACTTTTTGACAATGTATATTTTAATGTAGAGAAATTTTACAGGCCTTCGCAAAGGGGTGGGATAAAATATAATCATCCTCGTCTACTGTGAAGCTAATGAATACTTTTCTGATTAGCGAAATAAGCGCCGTCATTAAATAGCCACTAAAGTAGATGAGCCTAAATGTTGGACAACTTTGCGAAAGTTAAATTCGCTCTACAATCATGATTTATATTTCTTTAAAGAGGTACCTATTAAAACTTTTTTCAGATTGCAACTCCTTTAACACTTTCAATTCCAAGTGCAATAAATCAGAGCTAACCGCGGCAGCTTTCACGTTATGACTTCCTCGTAAAATTTACATTTAAAAGTTAATTTTCTCGCTTCCCAGCTTAGGGCAATTGTTAATCTTGGATTCGCTCGTATTACTCTCTGTGTAAAAATTAAGATCATTAGAGTGACATGCAGCGGGAGGGGTAGCCCGGCAGTCAGGCAGGGACCACTCTCGTTTCTGCAACACTCATACACTGGTACGATTATTACCCTGGCGCGGCGCGGCGGCGGTGGTGCGGAACCTTTGTTTATCTTGTTTGTTTATTTTTGAGACTGTTTCCTCATAAAGTGAACATTAAACGGGTTCATGAACGTAGCTATATGACTATTGTCTAACTTTATAATTAAATTCAAGATATCTTGCGCCGTCAGCCGTGTTATTTTGAACCAACGAAAGCTATATAACTTCATCTGCGTAGAGCTTAGATTACAAGAGAAGGGGCAGCAGCATCCTCACGTGCTTTTATACCAACTTGCCTCCTGCTTCTGCCACTGCTATTTGCCATTCCATTTGTCAATTCTGGAACATTGGTGTCACACACTCACGATATCTATGAGAAGCGTTATATCTACATGCAAGTACAACAGATTCTTTTGCCATGTACAGACGCCAGCACTTCAAGCTACCCGAAACTGTCAAATTTTCCCAATCAACTTTGAACCTTATGCTTTAGAGATAAAGTTGAAAATCTATTAAAGAAATTAACAGATTGTAGTAGCTTGATGTGCTGGCGTCTGTAAATATATACCTACACATAATACGTTTCCTTTTTGGCAGGTTCTACTATCTGCTTATACACACCCTTTACAGACAGACCCTTTAAAGTACTAATTCATAAATCTTCACAGCTTAAGAAAAGTATGTTTAACAAACCTATGGGTTGGTGATTGTACAAGTTAGTGCTGAAAACAAATCGCTAACGAGCAGGGAAATGTTATCACCACATCACATTTAGCGAAGGCTTAAGAGATAGTTACAGACACGAAAAATTGTGTGACCAAACTGCATAAATATGCAGAATCTAGGTCGTTAACCGAGAAATCCGGTTACACAAAAGACTTGGTCGGGTGCAGAGTATTTCGTAGTCCGCAAACGAATTGCAAATGCGGCTAGAGCGCGAGTTTGCTCACCGAGTCGCCAAACACGGCGCGCGCCCGCCCCAGCCGCATCCTCGCGCGCTGAATCACAACACTAGCGACCGATAAATACACAAATATTGTTCACCACATTACTAATGCGAGTATCATCTAATAATATTCTCACCGTACTATTTTCACCGATATTTTAATATTCTACACGTATATCAGCTTTTACGTAACAGCGGCTAAGTTGATTAACTTTGGGTCTCCATTATAATAATGAGGTAAAATTTAAGTTTAATTTTAAAATTGCCTAGGTTGTATGTACTACAAAATTTCTTGATGCTCGTGTTTGATAAAAAGTAGGAGTTAAATGTCGACCAATATTGGTTTGCCACATTCCCAGCTCATAGCGGTGCGCATTCTAAATAGCTTTGAAAACATAACTTTGAGGGCTGAGTAAACTCTTGTTGGTTAGTTGATGGATAATGGTTTGGTGGTTAAAGTGTCAAGAATACTTGGATTTACATTAATCCAAACAGAGAGCAGCGGTGGCCCAGTGGTAACGGCCCCGACTTACGACGTGTAGGTTGTGGGTTCCAACCCAGGCGGGCGGCGTTGTTAATTGGACCCTGTTAAGCAGAAAAGATCCAACCAGCAATTTGTCGAAAATCGAGTTATATATACATGGTTAGAATCTACACATTGAACTTTATATACGCAAAAAAGATCCAAGCAGTCTGATCACTTTCACCAAACAAATCTCCATTTTTGTATTCCTGTGCTTGTTAGTTTTATATTCACTCCTAAACTTCAAATCGTATTTACTCAAATTCACAAAATGTTGATTGGATCTTTTCTGCTTAACAGGGTCCAATTAATTAATTACTTTGTGTAAATAATTTCATCACCACTATTCTCAAACGGCAAAGGAAAACATCGTGAGGAAACTGACATGTCCTGCTGGTACCAAAAATTCGGAGACATGTGACATCTGCCAACCAGCACCGGGCCCGCGTGGTAGATTACAGCCCACTCCCTCTTGAAAAGTCGAGGCCTGTGCCCCACCAGTGGGAACACTATAGGCTGAATATGCTTAAACAATATTAAGGCCGATTCTCAGAAGGGCTTAAAGAGGATTTGTTCGCTGGAAGTATTTAATTTTTATTTGGAAAATATCATTATTTTCTGAATATTCCGTATATTATTTATAATACAGAAATAACGCACACATAATCACCCGATCAACTATTAGGGATTTGCTTTTCAATATCTTGTAAATGCCGTCGTGAAGTTGTGAATGAATTCTCGGTAACTATAAGAAGAGTTTACGAGTAAAACGTTATATTCAAACTCATTGATGGGTGCTATGTGAAACATTCCTAGAAATAGGTGTGCCTATTTCCAGAAATTTTTATCAATCAAATTCACGAAATATTATTTACTTATTTATACCTACTTAATTTAAACAGTACAACACCAATTACATTAATTAATAGTATTTGAAGGCACCTTTTCACTATTGTTTGCCTGAATACCTACCCCAAAATAGAGTTTTGAATTCCTAATTAGCTTTTATTAAGAAAGCTGTTCTCTTCCCAGAAGAAGTTACGACTCCGGAAAATCTAGGAAAATCAAACATATTGAATTCTCTGAATTCCCTTTAATTACATACGCTCTAACAACTTATATTGCTCCAAAGTTTGAAAACACAATATCGTCGTCGTCTGGTTAAGGTGAATTTTCAACGAAAGACAAGTCCTCCTAGTGAAAGGTAAAATTAATTGATAAATAAATAAATAAATTATTGATTATAAAGCTATTTTACCGACATAGTTTATGTTTAATCCATTTTGTTACGTGTCGCGAGGCAGTAAAAAGTGCCTGATTTATTTTTAAGAGACTGTATTTGCGATTGGCGTCTTTCTTGTTATATAGGAACTTTGAAATGCTGTACTTATGTATCTAATGATAAAAACGAAAATATTTAGTATGTATACCTACCATTAAACGTAACGTAATGTACCTTGTACACGTTTTTTGGATGCTTCATCCTATAAGTGGACCACGTAACCTAGTAGTCCAGACAGTCCAGTAGGTAGTATATTATTATAGTTATTAGTCTATAGTCTAAGAAGAAATACTGAGTTCAATCTTTCCTCCGTCTTTTTTCAGCGAACCTATTACCCGCTAACCAGAAGCTGGTAGACTAACCTGCAGTGCGATTCTGTGGCCATCTCACCGTAAAAACTTAGGTGAAGTGGGCGTGGAGTGAGCTGTCAATGTCATCCCACCTGATAGTAGGCATTGACTAAGCAAACATTTACAATCATAATAGAGATTTTAATAATATCTTTATGCTAATTTTATTTATCATTTTGTATAATTTCAAAGCTAGTATTCTAGTTGTCAAAAAATAACTATTTTGTGGGGATTTAATCTAGAAAAAAAAAAAGAAAATTGATATTTTGACTAAGTTTCTGTTTTGCTGTTTTATTTTAAAACCCCACAAAGTAGTAATGTTATGAGAACTAAAATACTAGCTTTGATATAATTTTAAATGATCAATAGAATTAGCATGAAAAATATGATTAAAATATCGATTATGACTATAAATGTTTGCTTAGTCAATCCCTAGCATCAGTGCGATGACACTGACAGCTCACTCCACGCAAGTTTTCACGGTGAGATTTTTACAGAATCGACCGGCTGCATTGTGATATATCCATGTCGGGAATGGTAAAATAAACTTGGTTTACTTGGTTCCCTAAGAAAATACCTTTTAGCTCCAGAAAGGGTGTTACGGACGTCGTCGCTTCATGATTGTATATGATATAAATTAAGAATAGACATAAGGATGATTAAATAAAGACCATTTGATAGTAGGGAAATCACTAATGTTGACAGAATAGGTTGTTTTACTATCCTGTAGAAGTAAGACGTCAAAGTACGACATTGTAAAGAGGACACGAACACATTCGTACAGGTTTGGACAGGTCGAAACCTGTCCGATCTCCGCCATGATTAAACTCTGAATAACGAAATGTGATTGGTTGAATAAATATATCGTGTTCGCCTCCTCCCACTACTTGCACCCTGTAAAAATGATATATAACCAGGGTGGGTTAGTCGCAAAATTGTAGTTCAATAGTTCAGCTGCAGTCGTCTCTTAAAAGTGAAAAGTGAATCAAAACTGTGAATCAAGAATAAATCAACTTATCATCAAACCAGGTATTTTATTCCTAAGGAAAATACAGTCCACCTTGACAGTTTGGTCCTTCGAGCCGGATTTATTTGGATCATCACTTGCCTGGTAAGTTGAAAATCAAGAAAATAGTGCAGTGTTCCTGTAATCATGAAGACGAGAAGTATTGCGGCGAAAGAAAGTGAGGCGGAATCGGGCTACGACAGCCGACGTCCTCGAACATTCGAAGAACCGCCAAGATCGCCATCAACGGTTGCGTCTGTTTTGCCCCGCGCCCCGCATGAAGTGCCAGTGACCGCACCCCCCGTCACCGCCGCGACGGGAAGGGTTGCGCCGTCGTATGATGGTGCGTCCGCCGCGCTTACCGCATCAGCTCCTCATCGCGTACCGGTGAGTCGAGCAACCGCGATCGCGAGTGTAACAGTGCGTGAAGAACAACTCGCCACTCCAAGCACGTCGCTCCAGTCAAGAATACAGGACTCTGCCAGGACAATGACGGCAAATATGTCGGTAAGAGACACTGCAAGCACGATTAGATCAAGAAGATCCTACAGCAGTGATGTGGCAAGAGTGAAACTAGCAGAATATGAGGCACAAAAAAGAATTGCTGCAATAAGGAACGAGCAATTAGAGATAGAAAAGGCTCTAGTGAACAAGCGGTTCGAATACGAAGTATCGGCGATTGAAGCAGAGGCAGAGGCTCGCGAAGAGGGCTCCGGACATAGGAGTGAAGACAGGGTGGATGAGTGGCTGCAAAGTATTGACCAAGGCCACCCACCAGTCACCGAACAAAGAACTCAGCCGCCGCATCCCACCGCCCAAGAAACCGCTGCAGAGCCGAACACATGTGTCGACGCTACAACACCTGCCATGCCACGAAGGAGACAACGTTCGACCTCACGTTCGCCCACAAGAGGGGAACGTCGAGTAGGAAGAGGTATCGAACAATTGGCCGACACGCTAGACAAAATGATACGTGTACGCCCGCCGCCACGACAAGTGACAGAACTACCCTTGTTCACCGGAGCGGCTACGGAATGGCTACCATTTAAGGCAGCTTATGAAGACTCATCAAGTGTCTACAAATTCACCGCAATGGAAAACCTAGCAAGACTGAGGAACTGCATCAGAGGTCCAGCAAGGGAAACTATTTCTGCGCTATTGTATTCTGCTTCTGACCCGCGAACAATTATGAAAACGCTGGAACAGTACTATGGAAGGCCGGAGATATTAATGGACCACGTGATGGAAGACATAAAGAAGTTACCTCGACTTACTAGTGTAGCAAGTGAACTGAACTCCTTCGCGGTGAAACTACAAAACATAGTATGTGTGCTATCCAACGTGGACAATCGTGGATACCTGTGTAACCCTATGTTAGTGCGTGAAATCGTAGAAAAATTAAGCCCGCACGTGAAAGCAAGATGGTGTGACTACGCTTCTGAGGCTGTGGAAACATCAGGTGAGCCTGAAATTATGCTATTGTCTCGATTCCTGATGAGAGAGGCTGACCGTGCCATGAGGTACGCCTTCACAAACCCGACGCCCACGCCCGCACCGAAGAGAGAAATGAAAAATGTGGTGCAAGCTAGTACTAAAAGAAAAGCGGGCCGAGAGGTCATCTACACCACATCAGAAAAGGAAGGAGAGAAGAAACGGGTATGTTTGTGTTGTGGTGGTGACCATGAAGTACCTAAGTGCGCCAAATTTTTAAAAATGAGTGTCGACGACAGATGGAATTGGGCACGAACAGAAAAGGTATGTTTTAAATGTGTTACTAATCGCCATCGACGAGAGCACTGCCGAGCTAAACGATGCGGCAAAGAGACATGCACCCGCCCGCATCACGCGTTGCTTCACAAAGACATAAGAGAGGTGTCGCAACAAAAAGAAGAAGCAACGGATGTCAAACCCGTAGCGGAGTCCGTGATGTCTGTCTCAGCAAAAGGTAATGCACCACATCGTGTACTTTTAAAGATGTGCCCCGTCATCTTGTATGGACCAGGTGGTCAAGTGAGCACATTCGCGCTAATGGACGAAGGATCGACGACCTCACTCATCGATGAAGATTTAACACGCCGTATCCAAGTAAGAGGGCCAGTCTCTACACTTAGAATACAAGGAGTGACCTCACAGCCACACGAAGAACATAGTCAAGAGGTTAAGCTGCAAATTCGTGGCCAGAACGGGAACCTCCAGGAGTTACGCGCACGAACAATAAAGGATCTGCGACTTCATGGTCAGACAGTGGATAGATCGATATTAACTAAATATCCACATCTTCGAGACATACAACAGGATGCATTCTTTGAGGAAGCCACACCAAAAATATTGATAGGTGCGGACAATTGGCACTTGATTGTGACTCGAAAATTACGCATGGGCAAGAAGAACGAGCCTGCGGCCTCATATACCCAACTGGGATGGGTAATCCATGGAACAGCGCCGCGCTCAATGTTGACTCAAAAGGAGGGTCAACTAGTGCTTCACATCTACGACGTGTCTGCAAAGAGACAGACAGAAGATGTACGGCGCGTAGAAGAAATAGTGAAAGCACACTTCAGAATTGATGCCCTAGGAGTCTCCCTGGCGAAGAAAGTCAGACCGGAAGATCAAAAGGCAATCGACGTGGTCCAACGAACAATGAAGAAGGTTGGTGAACACTTCGAAGTAGGTCTGCCATGGCGAGACGAAGACGCTCCGATGCCTAATAATTATCACTGTGCCTTGAAGAGACTAAAAATGATGGAAAAGAAGATGGATTCTTCTCCAGACTTCGCAGCACAGTATCGCGCTCAAGTAAGAAACCTCCTCGATAAAGGCTACGCTCAAGAGTGCGATGGACAAGAGGCAGAAAACAAGAAAATATGGTATCTGCCACACTTTCCGGTCGTGAATCCTAACAAGCCGGGAAAGATGCGGTTGGTTTTTGACGCGGCACACCGATACAGCGGAGTGTGCCTCAATGACCACTTACTAGAGGGACCTGACCTCTTGAGATCGCTACCAGGAATCCTCTTCAGATTCAGAGAACGTCAGGTAGCCGTGACAGCAGATATTCAGGAGATGTTCCTCCAAGTAAAAATAAGACCACAAGACCAAGCAGCTCAAATGTTTCTCTGGCGAGATGAAGAGCGTGAGAAGCCACCGAAGAAGTACAAGATGGTATCAATGATCTTCGGGGCCTCGTGCTCACCATTCATCGCGCACTCAGTGAGAGACGCCAACGCGAGGCTTTACGCACAAACATACCCCAACGCTGTGCAAGCAATAACATCGAGCCACTACATGGACGACTACGTCGATAGCTTCACGACAGAAGAAGAAGCCATAAGAACAGCACAAGAGGTCATGAAGATACATCAAAACGCACACTTCAACCTCCGCGGATGGTGCTCTAACAAACCCAATGTAGTGGACAGCGTGATTACAGAAAAACGAGGGCTCAATGCCGAAGTGAAGCTTGGTCAGAGACAGGAAAACTCTGATAAGACGCTCGGCTTGCTCTGGCATACAGAACGAGATGAGTTAGGCTTCAACACAGGACTTAGCCGTCTAGCACCCGAAGTAAAGATGAGAGACAGAGCACCGACGAAAAGGGAAGCCCTCGGAGCAGTGATGGCCGTCTATGATCCCCTCGGTCTCATCAGCCATTTTACTATCACTGGTAAAATTATACTACAGAACTTATGGAGACACGGAGTGGGATGGGATGAAGCGATTCCCGAAGAAGACTTACAACATTTCGAGGAATGGCTTCAAAGTCTAAGCGTGGCAACGAAACTACGCGTCCCAAGGTGCTACGGGAAGAGCTCGGAAGACGAAATAGAGCTCCATGTTTTCTGCGACGCGAGCGAGCAAGCGTACGCAGCAACTGCCTATTGGAGGATCCTGAAACCAAATGGAAGAGTGACAGTGAGCCTGGTTGCGGCAAAAGCAAGGGTCGCACCATTAAAACCAGTAACCGTCCCTCGACTTGAACTCCAGGCAGCAGTAATCGGCGCACGATTAGCAGAAACAATCACAAGGGAACATCGAGACAAACCCAAAAGCGTGACGTATTGGACAGACTCACAAACAGTCCTACGTTGGATTGAAAAAGATGCCATCAAGTATACACCCTTCGTGGCACATCGCTTGGGTGAAATAGCAGAACTGACCGACGTCAGTCAATGGAGATGGGTGCCCACAGAACAAAATGTGGCAGACGATGCGACGCGCCCTAATTATAAACTACAGATGAAACCAGAAGATAGATGGTTCATCGGACCTAAGTTTCTATACAACAATGAAGACCTCTGGCCGAAAGAGAAAGCCAAGAAAGAAGACCAGGAAGAAGAAGTGACCTACGTGGTCACAGAAACTGAAAAGAAACACGCTTCTTATCTGCCCGACATAAGCAGATTCTCCTCTTATGAGAAGCTAATACGAACTACAGCGGTACTCTTTCTCTTCAAGGAAAAGTGCAAAAGCCGAGCCAGCCAGATGACCGTCGACCTGATAGAAAAGGCCGAGAAGACATGGATAAAACAAGCGCAGCTCGACGACTACGCAGAAGAGACAAAACTATTGGAAAAAGGAAGACCAGTGCCCAAATCCAGTAGCCTGTATAAACTGGACCCTTATCTGGAAAACCAGATTCTCAAGGTAAGAGGGAGGATCGGGCACGCTGCAATTCCAGACACGAAGAAGATGCCTATCATCTTACACGGCAGACACCCATTTACCAGACTACTAGTAGAAGACGCCCATCGAAGAGCCGGCCATGCAAATAATGAACGCGTGGTCAATGACCTAAGACAAAAATATTGGGTGGTCAATCTACGCCCTACAGTAAGAGCCATAGCGCAGCGATGCCAACTCTGTCGCATCAGAAGAGCGACACCTGTAAAACCGGTCACCGGAAACCTACCGATGGAACGACTAGAAAAGACACAGCGACCCTTCACTCACTGCGGAATCGACTATTTTGGGCCAATGACAGTGGTCATAGGAAGAAGACATGAGAAACGCTGGGGAGCACTATTCACCTGCCTGGAGATTAGGGCAGTCCATCTGGAACTAGTGGCAAGTCTGTCCACCGACTCGGCAATAATGGCCATAAGGAGAATGGCAGCGAGACGAGGATGGCCCCGAGTCATGTACTCGGATAACGGCACCAATTTCCGAGGGGCAGACACGGAGCTACGAACGGCTTATGAAAAATGGGCCAAAGAATTCCCTCACTTCGGGCTCTCACACCGAATGAAGTGGAAGTTCATTCCACCAGGGGCGCCGCATATGGGGGGAGCGTGGGAACGATTAGTACGCTCTGTCAAAACGGCGCTAGGAGCGACACTATATCAGCGGGCGCTAAAAGAAGAAGTGCTGCTGACCGTAATGATAGAGGCCGAATACTCAATAAACTCTCGGCCTCTCACTCACGTTTCCGTTGATCCTAAGGATCCGGAGGCGTTAACTCCGAACCACTTCCTTATCGGGACCTCCTCAGGCCTTCCTCACACTGGGCCTTGCGAGGAGGCCAGCCGTAAGCAATGGAGAGCTGCCCAAGCGCTCGCCGACCATTTCTGGCGGCGCTGGGTAAATGAATACCTGCCGACGCTCGTGCCCAGGGGGGCATCCGACGACCAACGACGACCTCTACGTGTTGGTGACCTGGTTGTCATCATCGATCCCACATTGCCACGAGGAACGTGGCCCCGAGGCGTCGTGGAGACTACGTACGTCGGTCCAGACGGCAAGGTGCGATCAGCCGACGTCAGGACTACGGTGGGCATCCTTCGGCGACCCACGACGAAGCTCGCCGTCCTCTGCGTGGAAGATAAGGCTACGGTAGCCCTGCGCCGGGGGGAGGATGTTACGGACGTCGTCGCTTCATGATTGTATATGATATAAATTAAGAATAGACATAAGGATGATTAAATAAAGACCATTTGATAGTAGGGAAATCACTAATGTTGACAGAATAGGTTGTTTTACTATCCTGTAGAAGTAAGACGTCAAAGTACGACATTGTAAAGAGGACACGAACACATTCGTACAGGTTTGGACAGGTCGAAACCTGTCCGATCTCCGCCATGATTAAACTCTGAATAACGAAATGTGATTGGTTGAATAAATATATCGTGTTCGCCTCCTCCCACTACTTGCACCCTGTAAAAATGATATATAAACAGGGTGGGTTAGTCGCAAAATTGTAGTTCAATAGTTCAGCTGCAGTCGTCTCTTAAAAGTGAAAAGTGAATCAAAACTGTGAATCAAGAATAAATCAACTTATCATCAAACCAGGTATTTTATTCCTAAGGAAAATACAGTCCACCTTGACAAAGGGGGTTTTACATATTAAGCTTTTTATCCTGTTGTATGAAATGTGAAACAGATATTCACCAAGTCAGAAATAGCGGCTTTGTTAAAAGTCTACTTCCTTTAAAAGTGTTTTCTCCAGTAGGCTCTAAACGCGCTACGATGAAACCTAGGTAAACTCATTTTCGTTCTACTACAAGAAATACTAATGTTCATTTGGCACCGGTCTCCCCACGATTAGCAGGAAGTGCCAGACCAAAGACAACAGAGACAGTAACTTGAGACTTCTAGTTCAGAACCTTTGTTTCCGGGAGGGTTCCGGCTACGGCTTAGATATCCGGGGCATCTCGTAGCTTCAGTAGCAGTTGTTAACAAGACAGTGACAGAACTAAAATGATCAATGCCCATCAGTCCATTATGATACATACTGTGAACTGAGAAGAACTAGTACCTACATCAAAATTCCAGATTAAAATTCCCACATTAATTAGTTTTAACGGGTGTTAAAAGTCGACGAAATAAAAAATGGTGAAAATTGGCTCTTAGCACTGTTGTCCAACTCATTTTGCCGTTGGCTGTGTAACTAGGCAAATGCATCGTGGACAAATAGAAGCTTTAGAATTTCACAAATAGTTGGATAAACGCCATGGTTAGGTGGAATGTTTGTTCAGCCGCACCTCTATGGATACCTAGTGTGGCAGTAATAGCTATGTAGGTACTACGTACTATGCTGGAACTACCTACCTTTGAAATCCAATGTGCATCTGTTGGCTGCTATATTACTTAATTTCATCTAAATTATTCATATAAACTATTGTTTGTAGCGTTGTCACTAATAAACAATTTGTAACATGTATTATGTGTGAACGGAAATACCTAAAGCATTTACTAGGATTTCATTATACCCAAAATATTATGATCCTTTGTCAGAATTTTCGTTTCAGGTTTTTCGATACAATCAAATTTCGTGTAAACAGATTTTCCTTTATACGAAACAGTATTTCATTATTAATATTGGCCTCAATTAGAGGCAAGGCGACACGAGGCGTGCGCCAGTGGCTGTCACCATAACCGAGCCGAGTTAACCGCCTCTCCGAGAGTAATTACACTGAACTTCATTTAACTTCCGCAGCTCAGTCCAAATACCAGTACCACTAAGCACTGTACTTACTTTACTTAGCCCGTAACAAAACGATGCAATTTTAAGTAACGGTCCGGCGGGATAAGTCGAAAGCGTATATAGCTTAATGTACTTATGGAAGTAAACTTTTGTATGGAAGTGTAACGTTCTTGCTAAATAGTTTTGTGAGTTAGGTCGCCTGCGCTATGTGCTGTACTGCTAGCTATTTAAGTAATGTCTCGACCTTATCTGCTCAATACATAGTTCAAGGTAGATGACCTAGTTACATACCATTATTACATTTATAACTTTGTGATGAATGTTCCTGTGCTATGAACATTGATTTTCGTTTAGTTTAAGTAGGTTTAGGTACTTACGTAATGTGTGTTTTGTTCTAGTTTATTTTTATCGTAATGTGATAAGTTTGAAAGCATTACTTTCTTAGGCCGGTTATGTAGGTAATATAAAAGAATGGCTACTCCTTTACCGGGGTTATTTATGAGAATAGGTACTTCAAACTACTTGTATAGTTTAATATGAAGTAGCTATTTCATGTTTACCTTTCATCGCAGCACATAAATAGCCGTGCACCTATAACTTCAGCTTCTCTGATGTCGGCAACCGTTAACGACGAATTTTCCAGAAATAAATTGAGCTGGAAGAGGCGAAATATGTTTTCACCGGGAATATTAGAGAGCGTTCGGGTACCAGCTCTAAAATATTTAAAATGGGGTAGGTATTTGCGCTCTGGGGGGAGTTACTTAACGATTTTGATACATAATACACGTTCTATAACGTCTTTCACAAACACCCTCGGTGCTCCGGTCGTATTAACTCCATAATCTGAAGTCATGCCTTGGGGCTTTATTAGCCTTATAGCGTGATGTAATTCATCACTGTTACAGCAACTGAGTTTACCGTGCTAATATTATATAGCACGTTTTTTCGTACTAGCTACATAAATAAACGTTCATTTTAGTAGGCGCTTGTGTTTGAAATGTTATGAGTGAGAGCTCACTAGTTAATTTAAACTAAAATCAAAGTTTTTCATTTAGGAGAATAACAGCTTTTCTGTTTTAGTTCCCTTTATCGTAATTGTCTGTCTGTGTTCTAATTTAGAAATCTCACTTGGAAAAACTAATAGTTAAACATTCTAACGCGAATGTTAGCTCTTTGCAAAATGATTTAATCAATCCTGTGCTGTGTAGTGGAATCTGAATATTACTTTAGGTATAGGTACCTAGTTCTGAAAGTGGTTGGCTACATGGCCACATCACAAGCGGCAGCAGCAGATGTAGCACGTTTTCATCGCGACAGTCACAATAGGGAATTGAGAGAAACAAGTTATGGCGGAAGGGAATGGACTGGCAACCTGTGACTGCCTTATGCACTTTTGTGAGAAACGAATATTAGAGAATTCTAGTTACGTCCTAGAGGAAAATAAATCAATGTTACGGACAATTCTTCTGTATCATGGCGCTTACATAATTTTCAGAAAAGAACTGGCTCAACATTGCGGTGAACAAGAAAAGTGAGGTCTTTGTTCAGCAGTGAGATATTTAAAACTTGTAATAGGTAACTAACATAACGAAAAAACAAGTCATGAGTAAATTTTCTACAATGCAAATTGGAATATGGCGATTGAATTCTGGATCTCTAAGGAAACATCGGCCACAGCCTTATCTCCAACCTTCCATTTTGCAACAAAATACATAAACAAAACCAAATCGATGTGTTCTAGTTGTTTGTGCAATTTAAGTTGACATGGCAAGCAGTGTCAACAAACGTAAGAAGTATGGTATCGATATAATTTGCGTTGTCATACCCTATTCCACAGGAATGGAATAAGGCTCTTGGAGCTCTCAGAGATCTGATGAATTACCTCATAAATTGTAGCTTACGCTATCCTTCGTGCGAGTCGCGAGCGGCCAACTCCGCTCATGCCTCAGAACATTTGGTGCCACTCCGAGAATAAGTTTATTTTTACAAGAATTTTAAATATGAAACGCTTACTTACTTATTTATGATTGAAAGAGGAGGAGGACTAATGTTTGTTTATCAAATAATTAATAGCACACAAATAAGATACACTTCATTAGAGGCTTTCTTGTAAGTCATTAGCGTTAGCTACAAAACGATTGTTAGTATTGTACTTACCTATTTCATTGAACTCTGCACGGACAAGTCTCTCAGAACATCATTGGATAGGCCAGTCTATCTGCTGTATCAGTTATTTCAGTTTAGACTTGTTTCGAGTAACCCTGAAGCTACTAGGGAAACACGTGCAATATCTGGAACTACAACTACTACACCTACTAGGAACTCAATGAGGGTCAAAGTTAATGTAAATGTCAGGCTTGCCTTAACTATATTTAAGCCCAAGCAGAATAACACCATGGCATGGACAGGAAAATAGCAAGGATAACGAAGACAAGGAAATAGATACAATACTTGTACAACGCCTTAAGGATTTCGTGTATGGAATTATTATACCTAGTACATTTTGCAGAACCATGTTCACATATCATAGCAAATAAACAAATATATTAGACGCATTTACATGATCAGGTCGGGTTCAGGGCTGTGGGTTGCGACTGAGAGTCCAGCACAGCAGAAATATCTACAGTGGTCTAGGTGTCTAGATTAAGATAAGGTTGTATAAATTAGATACTGAGATTTGTGTCTTTTGAACGCTCTTACGGTATTGATGAAAATGTGGCGACACAAAAACAAAAAATACAACCGATTTCCAAAAAGAAAAACACGACAAAGTGAAAAATAACTAATTTCAGAATTCGGCGTCGTTGGCTACGCATTTTTGATTTTAGCCCCAAACAAAACCATCCCATATGGGGTCATATGGATAGGGGTGGTACAAAAATAATTTTCGAATTTGATCCACAACAAGCCAGCGATATCGCGTAAAATATATCTAAATACAAAAAAATACAGTCGAATTGAGAACCTCTTCCTTATTGAAGTTGGTTAAAAGGAAAAATGTAACAAATCATCTGGACTCCGCAAAAGCAAAGGAGGATAAAAAACAAGGAAGCAACACTTAATGGTATTTCTTATCGTTTTATCAAGGATGCTGCATTTGCGATAACGTTGTTTTGTATGTGCGGATGTTATTTTATCAACGTTTGCGTTTTCATTAGGATTCGTAATTTCCAGGTTAGGAAATTGCAGATCCGGCGAACTCGACGGCGTTGCACCGACTCGCGTCAGTGACGTCACAAGCATGAGGCGGAAGGAAGAGGGGTGATGGGGAGGAGGGGGGGGGGGGAGGAACCTGACTACTGCATGACGTACTGCTTGTTCATTAACTGCACTTGACTTCTTCGCTATATTATCTTATTATCTCGCATTAGTACATATGTATCTCGCAGTGGTACCTACGATTCATTATGGTTAGTGCCGCAGGTGTAAAGAGAATCTTGAAGCGCGTGTAGGAACATTAGGAATTATAGGTATCTTTAGGACTTCTGTATTACTACTGCTGTAGTATGTACCTCACCGACATAGGTGCATACACATGTATGATATAGTAGTAAAGGGTTTTTCAAAGATTTAAAAGGGATGTCATCAATAGCTATCTCCAAATACATGTAATTACTACTATTTGTGCCGTATTGATACCGTACCTACTAATACTTCAGTAGATAACAAAGGTCAGAAGTAAGTGGTGTTGTTATTGAAAAATAAATAATTGGGTTGAAACTTGGTTATGACCGGAAAACAACCTCCTTACGAAACGAACGGTCAAGAATCTAAGGGCCGGTTTCTTGATCCGTTATCAAACAACGTATAACAATTTGTTAGATTAACTATATTCAACTAATAGTTAAAGGGCTATTTCGTTTTTCAATATCTATTTTAAGTATAGTCCAGCTTAACCATTAGCTATTACATTATCAGTGTAGTGAGAAATCATTTCCTAAATTTAGTTATGCTTTTGGGGGTCATATTTTTCTATGTGACAACACTAGCCATAATAGCGGATTAAGTGGTCGAAATATTTTTAGAATTCTCATTAACATGTACTCCGCAAAAATAGCATCGTCTGATGAACTTTCCGACTTATCATAATATCTAATTATGTTTAAATTCATGATAAGCAATACAAAGAAATACGACGTTGACAACAAGAAAACTTGTACAGACGCCAGTACATCACGCTACTACAATCTGTCAAATTTCTTTAATAGATTTTCAACTTTATCGCTAAAGAATAAGGTTCAAAGTTGATTGGGAAAATTTGACAGTTTCGGGTAGCTTGATGTGCTGGCGTCTGTACAATACAGCTGTTAAAAAAAAAATCTCAAATATTCTTTTTATCGTTTATCATGGATTTAAACATAGTTACTTAGATATTATGTTGTGTTAGAAAGTTCATCAGACGATGCTATTTTTGCAGAGTACCTACGTGTTAATGAAAAGGCCAACAATTTTTAGACCATCATTATGATGTTGTCACATAGAAAAATATTACCCCTAAAAAAACATAACTATTAACCAAATAGCCCTTTAACTATTACTTGACCAGTTGACTATGGTTAATCTAACAAATTGTTATACGGTGTTTGACTACGGATCAAGAAACCGGCCCTAATTAGTTACTATTTTTAACAATTGGTTACCTACGAATCGAAAAACCGGCCCTAAGGAAATCATCGATGAGTAAACAATGCAGCATCCTTATTCGAAATATCACTTCTAACAATAGATTCATTCTCAGAATTAATTAAGAATGTTCACTGAGCTAACATTTATTTTTAGACTCATCCAATTTGCACTGAATTTTATTTCTTGCCCTTGGCTATTCTAAAACAAAGGTTCGTAACAGGCAGACTTGCAGTATACCAATCGATTTCAGAGATATCTCAGTAAATTGAAGAGTTATTAGAAAAATAAACATACCCTGATCCAATGATTCGTTATTTCGATTTTTGAGCGTAATCAAAGACTTCTAATTACAAATATATGTATGTAGTTACTGAGTTTCAAATTCATTTTTTTCGAAAAATGTAATATTTACTAAGATTCTACGAATTAGAATTCCTAAGTACCTAAATCTGGCTGTTTCTAAGCACGTATCTACCTAAACTGTAGACTGTACATGTGTTGCAAATTAATCTTATCGTTAAAACAGACTCCCTATTTTCGTTAACGCTGTCAAAGCGTTCGGGAGTGACATTTTCTAATTAACGCAAAATTGATCTGTTATAAATCTGTGGAGCGGACGGCATTTATTTATTAAATCATTTTAGCTGACGGAAGGCTAAGCATGTTTTCACAAATTATGCCCAACTTTATGCATAGCACTCAAAGCCTGAGCTGTTTTAATGGGCTGTCGCTTTTAATTTATTTTTATTGTGATCTCTAAAGACGTGGTTTATGCCTCTGAGATATTGGAGTTTTCACAATGGCCTGGTGATGTTGTGTACTAGTCTGGAGATTATGGGTTGTGTCGAATCCTATATTATGAAGCTGAGGAGGTATTTTTACCTGTTGGGAAGTTATTCTCAACGTAGGATTGCATATAAAGATCTGCAGGCGTTACACTCTCAGTCCCTATTTTTTATATTTATTTAAGGTACAACTTCTGAATATAATATATCTAAAGTACTACAAGTAACGATAGCCTTGGACTTACACAGTCGCCAATTACAGATTAACCAGAAATCTCTGAAATAGCCGATAATGATAACACACAGGTGATAATAATAATAAAACTAAAGACTCTAGAATCTAGAAATTAGTAAAGAATTAGGATACGATTTTTTTATATAATGAATCCGAAAAATTTAGAACGTTTTATAAGTTATAGGCATAGATTCCAGCAGTACTTTTCGGCTCCATTTGCCCTCATGCCTCCTGCATACACGACAAGCCTATCGATGCGTGATCCCGAGGGAAAATCTTAACTGACAAATCGTAAAGAAAGAACCACGACCTCTATTGATTTTCCCTTCACAACGCAGGCTACATGTTATACCTACATTATAGGTATGTAATAAACATAATCCGAGCCTCTCACATATATTTTAGGGAACATATTTCGTAATGTAGGTGTCTAATTATCTGTAGGCGGGTGGTGTTAAAGATATTTTGGTAATAAATTAGCGGAGACCCTTTGTATAGGACGGGCAGGCCCGGGTCTTTGGTCGAGGAGCGATAATAGGATCCCCGTCATCATACGTGTGCCGTTTATGCGTTATTACCTATTGAACATTAGTCGTATAAAATAATATCCGAGGACGGTAAGAGATTACGGTGATGTTGAGACACAACACACATATGATACCTAATACATATCTTTTTACATTACTTAGGTACCTAGGTAAATATTTTTTTCGTCAATCTTTTCGAAATCAGATCTAAGCCCCATTGATACATTGATAAACCACTCTTATAAAAGAGCTTTTCTAACTTTAGAATGCTCTGTATCTGTTAGAATGATTTGAAAAAAAAAAACCTTTTTCGATGTCAATGTATGAAATTCAGATAACACACGTTTACTATTAAGAGGTTTTTCAGAGTCTGTCTGATGTCTGTATTGAGATTATTGGATTGGATTATTTATAGATCTATATATAAATTGGCAAAACTTTTAGACCGAGTGCTGTTTTTGAATGACTGAAATCAAGACTAAAAGTCTAAAGTACCTACAATCGTCTACACAAGCGGTATGTAAAGTATATTATGTACTACATACATATTACATGGTATAGTATTTCGCACCGTTCACAGCCAGACGACTCAGGATATTATACCAGCGCGCATCAAATGCAAAATACAAAACAATAGCATCGGTCACAGGTTGACTCACGCCGCTTTACACTAGATTAATATCCTACAAACATAGTACAATGGTGGTCGTGGCCTCGGAAGACTATGCGACTCAACATTAAATTAGAGATGGACAACCTCCTACGTACTCGTCAGACCATCCATAGCGTTCCGTAGTAGGTACTTATCCCTTTACAACCGGGAGTAAAAAACTCGCATAGATCAGTAAAAACTTATTAATCCTTTGGAAAAAATTCAGAGGTCTTGGGAAAAATACTGAAAAAAATCTCGTGCAAGCTGGTCTTCAGCAGTCAGACCCTCACATACGTGAGGTTCAGGAATAGTTTGCTAGTCGCTCGATCGTGCTCAGAATTTTGTAAAGTCGAAACTCACAATCACTTGAACTCGGTTGGAAAGGGCTATAGTCTTAAGAGATACATCATTTAAAAATATGAAAGTATCTAGTATCTACACAAACTCATCGAACAAATTCGCAACACTACAATACGCTCCAAGACCGGTATCGACGGTTTTCGACGAATTAGAGTAAAAATGCTCGTATAATGTGTCTGCTGTGACACCTTAAAAGAAAGAGTGTAAGATTTCTACAGAATCCTAAAAAATGAATCCTAAATGATGAAGCATTAATCATGTTATGGAGTCAGAAAGTTGGCACTTAGTGCAGGCAAAGTGTCTGTCTAGTCGTAATCGAGCCGGGCGTGGAAGCTACGTCAAAGTACTTAAGAACTAACTAGTAAGTATACTTAGGCATGTGAATCTCTCTCCAGCTACTACATCAACTATTGAGCATTTCAGATAGTAGCAGTAGGTAGTACTCGGTGAACCCGGCGAGGCAAAACAAAGCTCAAAACTTAATTAAGGTAGCAAGATAACATAATTTAAGAACATAGCTGTTATAAATGAATGCTATTATCGTGTTATTCAGAAGACAGATATAACAATTTGATATAATTGTGTAAACAATCTCCTTAGATACAGATCTTTTAATGTTTTGAAAAGCATGAAGTGAAAGGAAAAGTCGTTTGTCCTCGCCTAATTAGCGTCAGGTAAACTAGTCGCTGAATAAAAAAGCGTGAGTTAAATTATTTCCAAAAAAAAAAAAAAACGTACGATTGATCACCGAGCCAAAAACATTATTCGTAAATGTACCAGGTAGGCAGTTTGTAAATATGGTCGGATGGTCGGCAATTGTCGCCCACCATTCGACAATCAACCTCGCTAAATGAAGATTTCCTGTTGTCGTGTCTCTTGTTGGCCGCAAAGGGTGACATCATTCAGATGGCTCGCTATATTTTCCTCTTGACGTTTTCCTTACACGGCGGACATAATAACCGTAGATAAGCATTGTTATGGTTTGTGTTCTATTTGAAAGAGGCAGTTTCAATAAAAAATACCAGTGCAATATTTTAGTATATGTAGCACTGCGATGAATAGAATAGAATAGAATACTCTTTATTATGTACACCATATAAATTACGGAACAATGCAAATGAACTATTAAACACGAGTTCAATATAATTATGACATCATTAGGTCGGCTTGTAATTAAAAAAATAGGTTAATAGGATGAACATAAATAGTAACAATCCTTTTGAGTATGTACCAACATTATTAAATTATTCGCGTTATGGAATTAACATGTAATATAATAATCATTTTACGAGGATAGTGGTTGGCTTTCATTTATTTTTTTATCATTATTATTTTGATAGTTGAAATTTTTGCGGTGAGTTTGTGACCGTGTGTAAGTACGTTACTTTATTTTCAAGAGTTCACAACAGTTAAGCATTTAAGTTAACATGTTAGTGTTATTATTTTAATTCAAACGAGTCACCTAATTAATTGAAATAAAACAAATTGTTTCTGTGTTTTTTTTTATTGTAATCTGACTGAAATTTTAATGAGTGAACTAATGAATGTGCGATTCTTAAAAATATACCCTACCTACATAGCTTTAGAGGTATTTATATTTCGGCGTGTGCTTTTGATATTATACGTAGATTTCGAGCTGGTAGTTGAGTCCTGATCCGCGGTCGCTCTTGAGCCTGATGTTGGCGTAGGAGAAGCCGACTCCTCCGGCTGTGACGCTGGGGATTGCATCAGTGTGGTCCAGGTCCCGCAGAACTATACCCTGGAAAAAAGAAATGTACCAATTAGATGAATGTCTAGTGCAATAATATCAAAGCATAGACCATTTGTTTTCAAAAATTGTTTGTAGAATCTAAACAATTAAACATAGGTCACAACAGGTCAATTCGCGAACTCGCCACATGTTCAACTAATGATTAGGTAGTATTTCTGGGAAGTAGTCCGATATGTCTCGAGGCTAGTAGATAATTTGAAACCATATATTTTACTTATCACACTAATGTTATAAAGGCGAAAGTTTGTGTGTGTGTGTGTGTGTGTGTGTGTGTGTGTGTGTTTATGTGTATGTTTGTTACTTCTTCACGCTCAAACGGCTGGACCAATTTTGATGAATTTTGGCACACAGATAGTTTATAACCAGGATTTCCACATAGAGTACTTTTTATTTCTTATGCGGGTGAAACCGATGGGCGCAGCTAGTAATTTTATAAACAAAGAAATGTCAACAGAACTTTTTATTTCGATATCATTTTTATTTATTACTTAAGCATAATATTCATGGGTAATCAGCTTATAATATTCCCTTTTACACTCCTGGGATACAGACCTTTTCTCTGTGAGAAGGAGTGGGCCGTAATCCACCACGCGGGCCCAGTGCGAGTTGGTGGATGGCATATGTCTTTGAATATTCGGTTGTGGGACATGCCAGTTTCGTCACGATGTTTTCCTTCACCGTTTTGAGAGCAATGGTGATAAATAAATTACACAACGTAAAGCACCTCCTTGGGTTCGAACCTACGACCTATAAGCCGTAAGTCGGGAGCGATGCCACTGGACCACCACGGCTGTCCTACATATGTATGTTTAAATAGTAAAAGGTGCGCGATGCTGCTCATCTGATTAAATTGGTTTCAGCTGCCATTATAACAGAGGACACCTACAATACCAGAAGGTGTTCCGACTCGTTGCCGGCTTTAATTTGGCGCGCTTTCAGCTTTTTCAGTTTTAATAGTTGTGAATGATGTTTTGTGCTACTAAATGAATGTTCAAATTCGAGTTGAAGCGCTTTTAGCGTTTGAAACGAGTTGTGAAAAATATTTGTGAGAAGGTAAAGAGTATACATATTTATATGGTAACGATCCTCATGTGGTGAGATATTACGCATCTTCATGCATGTACCTACCTATTTATTATCTTATTTATATTGATTGTATAATATAACGTGTCTGGCATCGCGATGAGTCGATCTTTTGTGTCTGCACGAGGTGTTATGAGTGTTATGTCACTCATGTAAATAATGATTGGCTTACATTGGCTGGAATGGTCCTATGTTCAGTAGAGCTGACACATTGGGGCATTGGAACTCTTGGAGTTCTCAACATCTGCCTAGCCTTTTCCCAACTATGTTGGGGTCAGCTTCCAGTCTAACCGGATGCAGCTGAATACCAGTATTTTAAATAGAGCGACTGCCTATCTGACCTCCACAACCCAGTTACTGGGTAATTCGATACCGCTAGGTAAGACTGGTTGTCAGACTTTCGGGCTTCTGACTACCGGTAACGACTGTCAAAGATCTACGAATGACAGCCGGAACCAACGGTTTAACGTGCGCTCCGAGGCACGGAGGGGTCTCGGTAACCTCGGCTTAATCTGATCGATCGACCTGTGCGGCTGTTATTATTTAGCCACGGGCCCCTCTTGGAGTTCTGTAGTCATAAATTCTCTTTACCCATAATCCAACTAGGTATAAGTACCTACAATCGTCCGCACGTCATAGGTGACAAAACCAGTAGGCTGGCCTCTCATTCTACTGGAACTCCATACTAGGCTAGGCCAGCTCTAGGTTTTAAAGTGTTACCTCCAACGTGCGGTCGACAGAATGTTTTAAGAAAAAAAAAAAAAATGTCTTTCAGCACACCATCGACACGCCAAAAAGAAGAAACGTTGCGTGATTAGAGGCACTCACCTCGGTTTATAAACTCTGGCTTAATAATAATTATGATGATAACTAGTTCTAAACAATCGGCCAAATGCGAGTCAGACTCGCACACGAAGGGTTCCGTACTACCGTACAATATTTAACGCTAACCCCCTTTATTTTTATTTAATTTTTATTTGTTGTTATAGCGGCAACAGAAACACACACTCTGTGAAAATTTCAACTATCAGCCTATTACGGTTGATGAGAAACAGCCGGCTGACAGACACACGGACGGACAGCGGAGGCTTAGTATAATAATAGGGTTCCGTTAGCACCCTTTGGGTACGGTACCCTAAAAATGGAACTAACTACTTTCATAAGTCAACTTCATTTATTTTTTTAATGAAGTCACACCACCTACGAGATTGTTAACATACCTTTATACATAATAAACCTCATACATAATAAATTATTATGCCAAGGTGGGCGACTTGGATTCTTGCTTTTTATAATAATGCCAACAACTAACAATGTAGGTATGAGTCATTGCAGTTCGTCTGGCCCGGGGCCTGGGGATCCCGGACGACTCCCTAGTGAGCGTGTCTGAAGTCTGAGCCAGTCTTATCGTAAAGATTAGATGTAAGTTTTATTCTGTCTTCACTTATAAAACCACGGCAG